>VZRX01007399.1:0-25052 GCA_013398075.1 Notiomystis cincta | reverse complement strand
GACATTCCTGCCTGGTGGCACAGTTGGCCATTCCAGCCCTGAGCTCCCTGGAAAATAGCTGACTGCAGGGAATAGGGAACACAGGTTCCATGTGATGTTGTGTTTATGGGGTGCTGAGGGAAGGCAGGGCTGGGTCCCCATCCTGTCACCTTCTCTGTGAGGGGATCTGGATCCTGCCAGGAGATCCTTGAACTCCCATTTTTCCAGTTGGAGAACCAGCTCTGGATCTGGTTGAGAGCCCAGGAATCACCAAGTGGCCGGTGTTCCCCGTGTCCTGCCCTCTCTGTGGTGGAGAGCAGAACAAAACATGGAAAAATTCACCTCCAGGGTCTCCAGCTGGCAGGACAACCTGGAAATATCCCTCCTTTCTGCTGGAACTGACAAGAGAACATGGAAATATCCCTCCTTTCTGCTGGGAACTGACAGGAGAACCTGGAAATATCCATCCTTTCTGCTGGGAACTGACAGGAGAACATGGAAATATCCCTCCTTTCTGCTGGAACTGACAGGAGAACATGGAAATATCCCTCCTTTCTGCTGGGACTGACAAGAGAACCTGGAAATATCCCTCCTTTCTGCTGGAACTGACAAGAGAACATGGAAATATCCCTCCTTTCTGCTGGGAACTAGCAGCCAGAAGCAGGAAAGTTTCTCCTCCAGGAATTATCCCATTTCAGTTGTCCCCAGCCCCGTGGAGAGTTTGGCTGAATGTTCTGGATGGATTTAGTGACAGGGACAGAGGGATGGTGACAGGGACTGAAGGAAAGGGGACACAGCTCCAGCCCAGCCTGAGCACTGGGAGAATATTGATTTCCTTTCTTCTTTCCTGGTCTTTGAGGAGCAATAAGTGCTCTGTGATCTGTAAATTATAAGTGAATATGATAAAGGTAGAAGGGACCTTAAAGACCATCCAGTTCTGACTTCCAATTTCTTTTCAAATTCTTTCCAAACTTACTGGTGAAACAAAGAAAAATTCACCCTATTTCTACCAAATTCAGTTCTTTAAATCCTCTGCAAATCCGAAGCAGCTCAAATTGCAAAACTGAGAATTTACCCAGCTTCTTGAAAAAATTTCTTGGGCTGATTTGTAACGTTTTTCCCATTTTCATTATTTGCATAATACAAATGGTTAATGTAAAAAAAAAAAAAAAAAAAACAAAAAAAGATGGAAATTTATTAAATATGTACAGGCCATAATACAATTCCAGAAAATTAAGACCATACTACCAAGTATAAAATCAAGGTAATCTGAAATTCAACTTTTATCCTTCAAAGTACTCCCAGTTCTTCCAAATTCACAAATTTGGAAGTTTTATATGCAACCATTTAGATAATTAATAAAAATATTGAGTACTACTCCTACAAATTCCCACTTGATGTATCCTTTCCCTTTTTGTAAGGAAACATGAATTCTTTGTTTGTCTAACGAGTTTTACAGCCAATTCTTGCTTTGCCAGATAATTCTTTCTAAGAACTTAATAAATATCGAATTACTAAACTGTAGGAAAGGCCAAGATATGGGAAAATTATAGCAAACAGAAGTTTGAAATATTGTTCCTCGTCCTGATTCCTCAAAGGGCCATTCCTTTGCTGGATTGCAGTCTCAGAATGATTGCTTGGGTGCTTTAGGTCCATACTGAAATAATTTGAGAGACTAACCCAGCATTAAAATTTGAGTATTTTGAGAATATTGTCTAAAAGACAGGGCAAAATACTCTGTGAAAATATTATAAATAGTAAGGACTGTAAACCAGTGATTTCAATAATGATAAGTGATGTTAATTACAGCAGCAAATCTTTCTTCATCAGCTGTATTCTCCTGGTGTTGAAGTGAGGAACGTTTTATTTTGAGGCTAAAACTCCATTGCTTCCCTAAATTGCAGTGGATGAGAGATGAGCTGGGGATGCTGATAAGCTCCTCATTAAAACAAATGTATTGATGATAGCATTGTCTGTAAAGACAACCTAATGTATAGACAGCTGGGTGATATATAATTTAAATAATTCTCACTTTACCAACCTGACAACTGAACAAATATAATTGATTCGTGCATTGCAATATTCATCCCATTAGTCAGAATATACATCCAAAATTGAAGGTGCCAATCAAATGAAATGAATGCGTGTTTTCACAGATGCCTTTTATTAAACCCAGGGAAGAAGGAGAAGGAAAAAAAAAAAAATCAATCACTATTTTTGGCTTCAGACTCAACGAGAGTGTGACTCCTGCAAGTTATGCGGCAATAAATATACATGTTTGTTTTACTCGTGCTAGAAAATTACTCTGGCTACCTTTGATCTTTTTAATGTGTAAGAAAATAAGCTATTTATGCTAGCAGGGTCTATAAACACTTTAAACAAATAGTTTCCCTGACATATAGGTACAGGAGATAGTACTGATTCTCACTTACACCAATTTTACGCTCCATTGGTCTCGCTGAGAGTTACTCTTGATTTACACCGGTGCAGAAGAGGCTGGAGCAGCCCCATATTTCAGCTGCTGTCTCTCACACACTGATCTGCAGCTCCCAGATTGCTGGGTGAATAATGCCCAGCCAAACATCCCGGGTTCTGGCTGCATTTTTGGAGTAATTTACTTCTGAACCTTGGGAATAAAAACAGAAATCTGTCATAAACAAAGCACTCATTTCCCTCGTCTGGAGCTGTGTCTGTGCTCGGCTCTGCTCGCTGTGTAAAACATGCTCTGAGGCATTTTCTCCTTCAAAAGGGATGGGCAGACGCTGTTAAAATCAGGTTAAGGTTCCCAAAGGCTGCTCTGAGGGGAAGGTGTGGTGTGGCAGCCCCAGGCACGGCTTGGCCCTGGTGTTTCCATCATGGGGACAACTCCCAGAGCCAAGGAGGAGGAAAACGGGGAGGAGGGAGCTCCATGAGGAATCCAGATCTGTCTAGGTTGGTAAGGACTTGTCTCATCTCACCATCAGTCAGAACCACCTTTTTCACATGAAAACAGAAAATGTTGGGCAAGGTGAGCAGGCTGTGGAGTGATCTTCCTTCCCAGGTGGAGAAACCTCCTGCCTGTGGAAAAACACGTGTGGTGTGGTCTGAGGGCACTTGGGCTGTCCTGGAGAAAAGGAGACTGGAGGGGAGACTCATCACAGTTACAGCTTCTCCTGAGGGGCAGAGGAGGGGCAGATCTGATCTCTGCTCTGTGGTGACCAGGGACAGAGGGAAGGGCTGGAGCTGGGCCAGAGCAGGGTTGGGTTGGATTTTAGGTAAAAGTTCTTCCCCAGGAGGTGCTGGCACTGCCCAGGCTCCCCAGGGAATGGGCACTGCCTCGAGGCTGCCAGAGCTCCAGGAGAGCTTGGAAAACCCTGCCAGGGATGCCCAGGGTGGGAGTGTTGGGTGTCTGTGCAGTCCAGGAGCTGGAATCTGATCCTGGTGGGTCCTTTCCAGCTCAGGATATTCTGTGATTTAACCATGAAATCTTACACATTGATAAAGTCACAGAATCTTTGGATTTATGTGAAATGCTGTGTTTGGAAAGAAAGGCAAAAAAACCCCTTCTTTATCACAACAAATTAACGGAGCCCTCGTGAATCCTTTCCAGAGCTCAGCTCTCCCAGCGCTGGGAGCGCTCCGGCAGCTCCTGGGCAGGGCAGCTGCGAGGGACAGGAGGTGCTGCACGATCCCACACCTTCGCAATGTCTGCTGCTCCATTTTTCAAAGCCAGGATTGTCCCTTTATGTCCCTCCTGGCGTTGGCCATCCCAGGAAGGCGAGGAGCAACCAGCCCGGAGGACACCACAGGCAGCCCTCCCCTCCCAGCCCTGCCGAGCGCCCATCCCTCATCCCCGGTAATTCGGGAGATGCTGGATTAGGGTTTTCTCTGCGTGTGATCACCCAAATTCCTCATCCCCGAGCTGGCGAGCCCCGGGGTGAGCGGGGTCAGGGCGCTGGGCTCGCTCGTGTCACCCTGATTTGTGGGGGACACGGGGAGGGGACGCGGGGTGATAACGGCGGCATTTATCAGGTGTTCCAGCGGGGAGCAGCTCCCGAGAGACTCCTGACGAATGCCGGGGGTGAGGGGCCAGGCACAGAACACGGGTGGTTTTGCAGAGAGCAGCGAGGAATTTCCAAGTGGGGAGAATCCAGTCGATTCCTGCCCATTTCCTGCAGGTCCTGCCCTGCCATCCAGCAGTTTCCCAGCTCCTGGCTCCTCGCAGCATCCACCCCTGGCCCTGCAGAGCCAACCTCCTTCTGTCTGTCTGCACAAACCTCCTCTCTCCCTCCCTCCAGCACATCCCGAGCTCATCCCAGCGAGTTTTCCCTCTGTTTCACCCATGGATGCCTTCCTCCCCTCCGTGCCCTGCCCGAAGGGGCAGCCAGGAGGGCACCAGCCACAAGCTCTGCCCTGCCTCCACCCAGAGGGATCTCTTTTTTCCCCTGTAAAATGCAGAATCTGCAGCACTTCCATGGTAAACTGTGAACAACGCAGCCAGCTCAGCCATCCCTCACAGCTCCATATGGCTGATGTAAAAAATAGCTCCTGAAAATGACATTATAATGAACAGAATTGGGTGTCTTCACCATTATAAATAATTAAACCTTTGTGTGTATATATGCTGCTATAAATATATGTATATGTCCTCTTCATTTATTTTATTTTTTGGTTTATGTATATAAGCACCTATAAGAAAACAGGAAAAAACCCAAATCCACAGTGGAGGATTTTACCAATTTTATCAATCTAAAATGACATTTCTAACTAGAAACCTGCTCTTGCTGTGGTGTAAATAAGGAAGAACAGACTTAAGGCACTGGCAGACTTCAAAGACAACTTCTTCCTCACTCTGCCACAGAAATATCTGGGAGAAAGATGAAGGATGAACACAAGGAAAATTAAAAAACCAAGCTATTTTAACAGGGAAACCCATTAAGCAATACAATATTTCCATTTTTAAGCTGTGGGATCTCTATCAGTGGAAATTTCTAAGGACAGGGACAACGTGGTTAATCCTAACTCTGGGATATGGAATAAATGGCTTTTTGAGACCCCTCCACCTGCATTTGCTGCAGTTGCAGGGATCTTGGTTAAATATCTCAGCCATGACTCTGGAGGAGCACTTTTCCCTCCCATTTCAGGGCCCTTCATCCCCAGAAGGGGATGATAAACCTGTTGACATCTCAGGACATAAAGAATTGCTGGGGGATAGTTTCTTTTCTTATCCATCTGTATCTCAGTTGCTGGGTTTTCATCTCCAAAAAGTCAGTTTGGAGCAAAATGGCTTAAGTGATAAAAATAGCTAATATGTTCTTTTCTTTATGTCTCCATTTTCTGAGCTTTCCGAAAACAAACAAGAAGTTGTCTTTGAGAAGTTGCCTGGGGGAGATCAGGAAAAGTTTTGGCCACACAGAACTCCTGGATGTTATTTTGTGGATTAGGAGGAAAGGAGCTCAAGCCTGGAACAGAATTCAAACAATAAATCCACATTTTGGGGGAAAATTCCCCCAAAAAACAGAAGAGGAGAGATGAGCTCATCCCAGCTGAGCGTGGCTTTATTTCCATCTGTACAGAGGGAACAGTTTTCCTCTTGGCACCTTTTCCAGGATATGTGTGGCATGGAATCCTGCTTGGAGGAGCTGCCTGCAAAGGGCTAATACAGCAGAGCAGAGCTGTGATTCTTTATTCTGCAGCAGCTTTACAGGGGTGTAAAAATGAGTTAGGAACGATGCTGAAAGCTGGATGTGTCCCTGCATCCTGCACAACAGGAAAACAGTGGGATGAGAGAGGACCAAGGAGGGGTTCATGCACAATTAATGCATTTTCAGGCTAATTTATCCACGGAATGTGCAGAGGCAGGGAAGCAGTGAATCCAGGGGCATAGGAGGAATCAAAATCCTGAAATGTAAATGAAATAAGCAGAAATGTTGTAGAATCTCAGAACTGGTGAGGGTTGGAGGGATCTTAAAGATCATTCTCTGCCATGGCAGGGACACCTCCCACCATCCCAGGGTGCTCCAAACCCCATCCAGCCTGGCCTTGGACACTGCCAGGGATCCAGAGGCAGCCACAGCTTGTCTGGAAATTCCATCCCAGCCCCTCCCCACCCTCACAGGGAACAATTCCTTCCTACCATCCAACCCAAATTCCCTCTCTTTCAATTTAATGTTTAATTGAAAACATTTTTACTTCAACCTCTTCTAAGACAGACCTCAAGAAATCTCCCTTTTCTTCCTGCTGAAAAGCAGGAAATGAGCAGCCAGGTTTATCCCACAGCACCAGTGTTTAGTGCAGGATTTTTCCAGCTTTACCTGTGGAATAAAGAGAAATATATTTATTTTCAGCTAGTGCTGAAATATCTTTGCTCTCTTTCCGAGTTAAACACTCCATGCAGCTTTTCCTTTTAGTCTTTATCACAGGGATGCATTTCTTCCTATCAGACTCGTGCTGAAAGCTCAGCAGGAGGCCTTATTGCCAGAAATGCTATCTGGGCTAATAGCACATTTCATAACTACTCATAAGAAGAAATGTATTTTTCCACAGAAAAGAAAAAGGAGAATATTTGGGAATATCTGGGAAACTTCTAAAACTCAGCTACCACGGGGACAGAATTGCACACGAGAAGTTGTGGGTTTACAATTTGCACACAAGTGAAAGGGGCTGTCAGTAAATGGACATTTCCTGCAGCACAGGGAGGCAGGAATTCACTCCCAAACCTCGGTTTTGCGACACAAAGGCAACCCAAAAGATCAAGAGCCTGGAGGGTAATTAGCTCATCAGTGGTGGGGCTTGTTTGTGCTCTTATAATTGTTTTATGGAGCCTGTGTGGTAATTGGGAAAGCCTTTCTAAAAGGATGGAGTGAAGAAAATTGCTGTGATATTGCAGGCTGGGAAAGACTAATTTGCTTTAAGTTCTGCAAATCAACATTGTGGAATTCCTGTTACTTCCACGACCTCTCCAGTTCCTGTGATCAGGGCCTGGCAGGCAGCGATCTGATGGGCTGGGGGTTAATGGCTGGAAAATCAGAGCACTTGGGTTTATCTGTGCTGGTTTTGATGTTCAGGTAGGAGCCCCTCTCCATGGATCCAGGCTGGGAGAGCTGGGAATGTTCACCTGGAGAGGAGGAGGAGGCTCCAGGGAGAGCTCAGAGCCCCTTGCAGGGCCTGAAGGGGCTCCAGGAGAGATGGAGAGGGACTGGAGACAAGGGATGGAGGGACAGGATGCAGGGAATGGCTTTAAGATGACAGTGGGGAGATTTAGATAGGATATTGGGAAGGAATCCTTCCCTAGGAGGGTGGGGAGGCCCTGGCAGAGATTCCCAGAGAAGCTGTGGCTGCCCCTGGATCCCTGGCAGTGTCCAAGGCCAGGCTGGACAGGGCTTGGAGCCCCCTGGGACAGTGAAAGGTGTCCCTGCCATGGCAGGAGGAAGGAATGGATGGGATTTAAGGTCCCTTCCAACCAGCACCTCCTGGAATTCCATTAAAATTCTACTCAAACACAACTCCACAGCAACTCCATCCTCCTCATGTGCATGAGCCATCACTGGTGTTCTGTGGAAGGCTCCTGCCATCCTCATCCTCCCAATCTGTGGATGTTTCCTCAGCAGTTCTCCCCCTCTGACACCTCCTCCTGGTGCCTGCACATCTCCTTTCCCAGAATTTTCTCCTCCTTGGCTGGAAATTTGCTCTTCCTGATGTGCCTCCGCTCAAAGCGAAGCCTGAGGTGCTTTATTCCAGAAGAAAACACGACCATTGCAGGAGAGCTCAGCCACAACAGCTGGCTGATCAAACATACACTGGGGGGAATGTGCTGCCTGGCCCTTTCCAGCTCTGTTTTTCCTGGAGTCACCAGCCAAGGCTCCGTTCCTCTGCCCTGACATTACAGCACATTTCACGGCTTGTCTGTCAAAGCCTCCCCCAGACTCTGCCAGCACTCAGCTGCTCCTCACTCCCAAATTGCTGTGGCTCAGGATCAGGCATCAGCTCAAATCTCTGTTAATCAGGGCTGTTCAGAGCTGGGACACAACATGAAAACAGGGGGAAGAGGAATAACAAAAAATCAAGCTAAAAGTGGTGTTTGCCTCAAGCCAGGGGCTGCCTTGTCCTCAGAATAGGGCAGGGACTAATTTTTTAATGATTCTGCCGTTTTTTCACAAATTTAATCACTGATTTCTCTGAAGAAAACCTCCAGTGGTGAGGTGGGGGCTAAACCAAAATTGAGTTTTCTGCTAGGCCCTTTATCCCACCTCTGTTGTCCTGTGTGTCACAGTTCAGACAAAAGCAGATGCTCCACATCCTTATCCAAAAGGCAATCAGGAGAATTTAGAAATACCACAAACATTCCTAAGTCCACACACAACCCTGCAATATTCCTAAAAATGACTCTAATGCACTATGACATAACAGAAATGGTCTTGCAGACTATTGCTGTGCTAACAAAGATGAAAGAGAGGCTCAAAGACATCCCTCTTTTCAGGCTGGCTGGGTTTTGCACCACTTGAATCAATTTACATTATCCCAAATTTCATGTCCTGCATTGCATTAATTTGGGCAAGCAACACATCAGTGTGTGGAGTAACTGGTTCTTTATAGGGCAACCAAGGAACCTGAAAAACCAGAATAATTTCATATTTCCCAACAAAAATAATCTGCACATTTATGCCTCTTAATGACTCGACCACGTGGAAAAGAACTGAACCTGTATCCATCAGGGATTGCACGCACAGTTAATTAAGGATGAAATAATAAATGCCTAATTTCTACAGGATAGGATAAACATCCAATTAAAATAAGATGCTGTGTACACTTTTCACTCTCATTAGTCAAAGCATAAAGCATTTTAACATTTCCTAAATAATTTACTTGTATTAAAATAAAGTGAAATGCTTAAAACATTAATAGGGTACTTTACAATGCTGTAGTCAATAAGTTGCTATATGAAGGCAACGTCAATAATTTATGGCTCTGCTCAGCAGGAAAAGGCTGCAGTTCTCAGCAGAGCAGGGCCCACCAAGGCTGAGGCAGCAGGACCTGGCCAAGCTGTGCCAAAATCCCAATTAAACCCTACAGACAGTGGTAAAACCCCACTGAACAGAACCTTTCAGCTCCCAGCCTGTGGGTGCTGAAAGCACCTCGGTGCCAGGTCTGGCTGCTCGGTGGCTGTGGGGTCACCAGCCAAGCTCATGGATGAAAAATGGGGTTGGTGTTTTTTGAACAGGAGAAAAAGAGGTTTTTACCCCAAATGTGGCACAGACTGGAGGTGTGGCTGCTGGGCCACCTCCATAGAACCAACCAAGGGCTCCCCACAGCCCCCAGGAGCACCCCAGGAGCACCCCCAGCACGTGTGGGGCTGACAGAGCCCGGGGGTGCCTGGAGAACCTTCCCTGCTCCGAGAGCAGGGGCAGAACCCTCGATTTCTCAAAGCCAGGTGGGCACTGGTGGCTGCAGAGCTGTGAATTTGAATAATCTGGGTTAGTGATATGCAAAACACAGCAGGCATTTCAGCTTCAATTTTCTGCTAAGAGTCAAGGTATGGATGTTAAAGCTGGGCTCTCTGATGAGAAAACACATGTCCTGACTACCCAAGCAGATTGCTGGATCCACTGAATTAAGATTGCAGTGCATTAGCAGGGAGCACATAATAGCTTTGTGCAAAGAAACTGAATTGAGATCTTTTTTCCTATGGATCTTTTTGCTACGTGGAGGAAATTTCCCTAAAATGTTTCGTTATGTGGCTATGGCTGTAGTAAATAAGAATTAATTTCTTAGTAAGGAATTATTAGGTGCTGTCTTTGAACAATTGATGTCAGGAATATCCTACTCAAATGTAGATGTATAGCTCAGAAAATATATAGAAACCTGGCATTTGGCTGGGACAACTTTTGAGGTTTTTCAAATGCTGAAATCACTTTTCATTAAAACTGTGACAGAAACTGAGAATCTGGCACGGTGCCTTTACTTACATATACATTAAATCATGCATTTTGTGGCAGGATTTGTACTTTTTTTCTCTTTTTAGAAGTCTTGTACAAGATCCTGCTTGAGTCACACCGAGATCCATCTGGATCAAGGCAGATTTGCCTTGGGAAGGGGAGAGTGTGAAACGTGCTGCCCCCAAACCCTGTGCCAGGCCAAGCTCCCTCAGGCCTGGCTGCTTTGCACAACTGATAAATGAAATTATTGAAATGTGACTGTGGACAGGGTTATACCAACCTCAGTGGTGACGAGGAGCAGGTGAGAAAATATCTTTGTGGATCTTTGGGTGCAAGAGGGACGGGTTGGATGGAGCTTGGAGCAACCTGGGAGAGGTTGGAAGGTGGAAGGGATGGAATGAAATGAGATTTAAGGTCCCTTCCCACACAAACCATTCCATGATCCTATTAAAAAACCCCTTGGTGTTAAGGAACTTTTTTTTCTCATGATCCTCATAGGAAAGAAATTGAGACCACATCATCTTCAAGTTCCCAAACCATTCTGTGTAAGAAGAAGGAACCTGCTCTCACTGTCTGCAACTCTCTTCATTCTCCAGGAGTCTCATTTCTATGACAAGGTTGGTGGAAGCCTAAATTAAATTTGGGACCTCATTTTACACAGAATCTCAACCTCCTGAGTAAACAATAGATGGAGCCTGCCTATTAAATCATCATGTTTTAATTAAATTCTTTGCAGCTCGTGAGTTCTTTGAACTGAGCGAGGTGATAAATGCATTGTAATTTTCACAGGGTTATATTTTGTGCTCAACTCACTGAGAGCAGTGACACGAGATAGGCACCATGTTCCCACAAAGTCCTGCATGGGATTCTGCTGATAACTGCAGCCCTGGAACATGGCTGGGGAGCTTCAGCAGAGAAACAAAGCTGACGTAAAGTGGGCTCTTCCCAATTATTGACACAGATGTAGAAGCATGTGAGTATTTGTGGTGCTTGCAAACAAAAAAACCCATTTATTTCTCATGTTAATGATTCAGGCTCTTCTGATAGCAAAAAGAAATCCACCTATTGCTTTGAAAGGCTTTTGGATCAGGTCCTTGGGGTGTTACTGAAGTATCAAAGTAAAATAAAGAAATTCACAAAAATTATCAGGAATTGCAGTGACGTGACAAGGGAAAATGGCTTCAAACTGAATGAAAGAAGGTTTAGCTTGGATATTAGGAGGGAATTGTTGTCTATGAGGGTAGGGAGGCTCTGGCACAGATTCCCAGAGAAGCTGTGGCTGCCCCTGGATCCCTGGAAGTGTCCAAGGCCAGGCTGGACAGGGCTTGGATCAGCCTGGGACAGTGGAAGGTGTCCCTGCCATGGCAGGGCTATGGAACAAGAATTTTAATGCCCTTTCCAACCCAAACCATTCAGGAATTCTATGAAAATGAAAAAGCCAAGTACAGCTTCTCTCAGCACCAAATCTGACTGAAAGAGACCCAAAGTAAAACATCAACAAGTTGTGGGGTTTTTTTGTTTGGTGTTTTTGTTTTGTTTTGTTTGCTTTTTACTTTAACAGCACAGTGAGGTTCAGGAAGTTGGTTAAAAAAGAAAAAGTTGTAACTTTAAAATGACCTCCAGCAGCATCACAGAATATCTGAGCTGCTTTATCACAGCCCCTGTGAAGGTATCTCCCCACAAAGCTATGGGATCGTAAAGTCTCCTGGTAGGAAATATGACACACTCTTAAAACATATGTCAGAGATTTCCAGAATTGCAAACATGCTATTTTAGATGGAGAGATTCCTCTCCTCGTAAAAGCATCTTTAAATTGTCTGACAGAGAAAATTCATACCAGGAATAAAACCCTGGCCCCGCTGGAGTCAATGAGAGTTTTATGCCTGATGCGATGGAACCGAGGTTTCATCTCTGCCTTTTTACAGCTGCTCCCGCCTGAGAGCTCAGGCTCAGGGCACCAGCACCTCCCTGGGCACTGCGAGGATGAACTGGGAGGAGGCTCCTCCTCAGAGCCCACCCTGTGCCCCCTCTCCCCTGCAGAGCAGCCCTGGGAGGGCACAGCTTTGGGAGCCTGGAGGTGAAGCAGGCACAGCCCCCTGAGGTGACACGAGTGACTGATGCTCAGCTCTGTGATCTCTGGTGCCAGAGCTGATGGGCTCCTGCTTGCAGAGACCTGATTATTCCACCTGGATAGTGGCTTAAACAAAAGAACAGAGCAGACAAAAGAAAAATATGTGCAAAGTCCAAGAAGCAGGCCATTATTTTCAATAGAGGTGTTGTGTGTATTTTTTTCCTCCCTGGCATTAGCTGCAGTAAAATGAATCATGCAGAGCAACATTTTTCACAAACCCCAAACATCCTGCATTCACATAAAACTGATGTACACCAGGAATGTTCACTGGGCTGCAGAATGGGAACAAAGAGGGCTGCAGACATACAATTTGTCATCCTGATTTTATATAATAACAGGATATAAGCATATAAATGGGTAGGTTTGGCAGGTGAAAAGGAAAATTATAGGGAGAGAGGAATATTGTAGCTAACTCAACAGTGGCCATACTGCCAATAGATCCTTTTGCCATTTGACAGCTGTCTTAGGTAAGGGCTGAAAAATCATGTTTACTCAGATCAGCCCCATCTCCCTTTGGGTTATTTAGGACTCTGCATATTCCACATAAAAACAACACTTTCAGCTCCTAACTTCAATTGAATCACCATGAAATGTCCATTTTGAGGATGTGCTTCCCCATCCAGCCACAGCAGGTGTAAACTACGAGGTGCTCAGGTGAGCCAGATTGCACATCCCAGTTTGCAGAGCCAGGGCAAAAAAGCATCTTTTTGTACACAGAAACAGAAACAAACACTATTTAGTGATCTTTTTTATCCCCCAGCTTGCTCTCAGTATTTCTTTTAGCGATCAGGGGGTGCTCAGCTTGCAAAGGAGGCCTGGGAGCTGAGGAAATCTCCTTCTACAGGATAAAAAAAGGAGGGAACCCTGTGAGGGAGTAGAGCAGAGTCCAAGCCCGTATTCCACGGACAGATGCCGGGGACAGCAGCGAGGGAGGGAATTAGGGAAAGGCTCAGTAAATAGCTGACAGATTGCTGCTGCCACTGCCTTTCTGCAGGGCTTGTTTTGTACTGCACTGAGAAACTTGTACGAGTGGACTGAGCCGAAGTGGTGACATTAAAGCAGGTCCTGCTGCTCGGGGCTGGGGCCGGTGCCTCACCCCAAATCACATCAGCACCGGGGCTAACTCGGTTGTTGACAGAGCTCTCACTCACTGGGAGCAGGTGCTGGGGGCACTTTGCTGCTGCTGACCTGATCACTGGCATTTGGGGTAAGAAACTTGGAGAAGAGAGCATTATTTACTTTCACTCCGATGAGATGGCATTTCTGTGAGCAATCTGCTCCTGCTGGGCGAGGGCGGGGAGTGAAGGACGTTATCAAGTGTGAGAGAATCTCAGCCTTTGAAATCGCTTTTGGGTTGGTTTTTTTCCCCCCTGCTTTTTCCACAGTTCTGTTGTACAGTCCTGGTGTCAAGGGAGTTTTTTAAAGGCTGCTGATTTTGGACCTGAGGAATTCATACGTGGAGGCTCTGGATTTCAGACATTTTCCTACTTGACAGGCAGATGCAGTCAGGTAGATTTGATGTTTATTCGAATCGAACTGGCTTTAAAAGCAAGAACAAAACCGTGGCTGCACCCCCTGGGTTCTGTGTCTGATTTAGCCATTAGGCCAGCTGAAAGCAGGGCTGGCAAAGCAGCCAAATACACACACAGAGCCATCGGGGCACGGGGAGGGAGAGCAGGAGGGAGTTTCACAGAGGGAACTCGTGTTTATAAAGCACCCAGGATAATGGATGAACTCAACAAAAGCCATTAAAGCATCAGCAGAAGCTCAGCAATAGTTTAGACAGCTTATCCTAATGAACTCGGAGTGGTTCACCTCGCAATAAATGGATAATGAGGGGATAAAAATGGCAGGCATTAATATATTTGCAGGTTAAAGAAACTGGTAAATGGCTCCTTGGTTCCTGCAAGTCTCAGACTCGGGAGCAGTGGGACAGGAGAGGTGGACAAAAAACAAACACCATCCCTGATTGATCCATGTGGAAGCACAGCAGGAGCCTTCCTGAGTTTTTGTGGTAAATTAGACATGAGTTTGATCCTCCATCCTGGGGGGGAGAATTCTGCTCCCTCTCGATCCAGATTTGAGGGTTTTTTTAAGTCTGTGTGTGGTTTATTCCAGATTTCTCTCCATCCTCCTGGAAATTCTCCTCCTAACTGCTGCCAGCAGCAGGTTAAGGCACTTTCACCTCCCTTTTAAATCCAGCAAATCCCAGACCTAATGTGAGAGGAAGAAAAAGTGAGGTTCGCCAGGGGAAAAACCTGCAGCTGAAGAAAGAGTTCACAGATGTAAAATTTAATGCTCAGAGCAGCCTGCAGGAGTGGAGTGGGAAGTTCCACAACCAGTTGGAAACGATCCCACAAGGGCTGGGCTCCTTGAGCCTCTTTTGGGCAGCAGTTAACAACTAAAAATTGTATTTAAAATCTTATTTCAAAGGGAATTTTTCTACTCTGCAACCTCTGAAAGGATAGAGTGCTCCTGAAATCTTCATTGTGGCCAGGGAAAACTCCCAGGAAATGCACTTATTTAAGGAATATTAGGGACTGGAGACCTTGGTTAATCCCTCACAATCTCCAGACAATACATTACATGAAATTAACATTTCCAATACTTACCAGTTCCTGGAGTAAATTAAGGTTCAATATCTTTGTAAAGTGTAGAGAAATACTCAAAGAAATCACCAGGAAATCTTCTGGCCCTCAGTGCAAGGTGAAATTACATCTTAATTCTTTCAAAAATACTGTTTTGCTCATTCAGAGGTATCAGAATCAGACACAAAGGAAGGAAATCAGTTTTGTGAGAACTGGGAGTGATGGGTGAAGATTTTTGGAAGGTTTTTTCTGGAAAATCCAGATTTAGCAACCTCCAAAGGTGGGATGTGAGAAGCCTCAGAGTGTGGAACAGGTTCCCCCATAATTTAATGCAGCTTCCAGAGGGCTGGGATACAAATTGCAGTAGATTCCTGCAATATTTCTGCTTTTAGACTTATTTTTTTATGCAAAATTACCAAAATATAGGCAAGTTTCTAAAACACACACGCACAAAAATCACCCAGGGAGTTCTCTGAAACAAATATTGTGGAAGAGTTCATTTTAAGGGAGTTAATCCACCCCGAAATGGATAGCAGCACGATATTTAATCACGGCATATCCTGTTTAATCACATTTGGAATCCTCTGGAAATTAAGCTTATACAACTTCCTTAATTTAGAGGACAGTATAATGTTTAAGTATTTAATCTCCTTAGGATTGATATTGGACTCGAGTCTTTTGCAGAATTTCCTGAATAGATGGAAACTCAGAAAGGCTCCAATTAACAAATCATTCGTTTGTTTTCCAAACAATTCTAAAATTATTTTTTAACCTCAGATTTTTAACAATTTTGTTTTGATTATTGACAGTTCTGAGTCCACTGAGCTTTTGTGGAGTCTTTGGGGAAGCGGATTCCCCACCATAGTGGTTCTTATCATGATTAAATGAATAAATTCAGACCCTTCCAAGGCCCTCTGGAGAACCTTCCCATTATTTTCAATCTGTGCCTAAAATTCAGCTGCTTTTTAAGGCACAGGTTTGTCTTGGGAAGCTTTAGGATGGATATGACAAACCCCAAGTTCCAAACCAAAGCAAAGGATGATTGCTGAGCCTGCCCTGGATTCCCACCCTGATGTTCATTTTATCATACAGAGATTACAAGATTTTATGTAAAATGCCTCAATTTTGGTAATTTTGGAGTGATTCCACATTTAAACATGGAAATACCACAAGCAGAATCAAGTTATTGTAGTAGAGATATTCACCAGTAATTACTTTTGTCCCTTACCAATCTTTTCAATAAAAATAATCACTCCAAGTGTCTCAGACAAGGCTCTAACACCAGTCTAGCACTGAACTACTTCTCATAAACCAAGATGATGCCTTGTCTCAAAGTGTACTTTAATAATATAGTATTTGGGGGTTTTATGCCTAACAATAATTTGATTTTTCTGAATTTATTGATAGAGGAAGGGCTGTAAATTCAGCATGAGCTCTTTCACTAAAGAACACCAAATATTTCCTACAAAAAAAAAAAAAAAAAAAAAAAAAAAAAAAAAAAAAAAAAAAAAAAAAGCGGAGGGAATAAAATTGAAATAATAAATTCCAAACTCATCCAGGCGGGCAAGTGCAACACTAAAAGTAAATTCATTGGCAGATTTACAATTAAGATCCATATGGAATGGAAATAATAATAATTATAAGCTCCTAGAAATGCTGTAGCAGGTTGTATCCTGGATTCAGCAGGGACAAATCACTCATATTTAGTTTCAATAAAGGCATAATTCCTGATGCCTTCAAATACTTTCTAAGAGTGGCTTAGTTTATCATGTCCTTGGAGGAGATGGATCTGTTGAAAATCCAAAAGGCAAAAAAGGAAGTGGGAACGATTCCATTCCACAGGAGGGAAACTCCTGGAGGCTTCACCTGCAAGGGCAGAGCCATCCCAGGGCTTGGTGCTGGGACCACATCATGGAACTTCATTTTTGCTTTATATCAGCAAAACAGACCCAAAGAGAAGCTCTGGTGATGGCTGCACAAATTAATCTGTGTTTTTCCCCTCCAGCTGGGCTGTGGGACAGCAAAGATCCTTCTGCAGTTGCTGTTTTAGAAAGGGTTGTGTATTTTACTGCACTTTGATGCCTCAGAACCTGTTTTAAATGTAAGTACAACCCCCAGACATTATTTATGTCCTAATTTTAAGCCTAATCCTCTCGAATTCCAGCTGGACATTCCCAACCCTTCAGGGTTTGCTGGAGAAATTTTTCAGAGCATCGACTCAAGAACTGATGACAACTGGTTGGCCTGGGCTCTGCTTTGGTTCTGGCTGGGTTTCCTCCTCTCCTCTCTGGTGTTTAATCAGTGAAATCACTGAAACTGTAAATCTGTGCCTGAGTCCCTGGCTTTGCAGGAGCTGTTGAAATGCAAACGCAGCCCGTGATCGCTCCAGGGGCTGGAGGCGTTTGTGACCCTTTCTACAGCCCAGTAAAAACCAGTGCGGGTCCATTAACTCCCGGGATTTTACACGGGGCTGCTGACAGCTTCATCATTCTTTGTTTGCCTCCTCTAAGAACCCAGGACTTCAACCCACACCCATCCACTGACCCATCCAACACTTGCATAGTGATTAAAAAACGCCAATTCTGGGGTAAAAAAAACCCTCTCTGCAACATTTCTGCAGAGATTTTTGTTGTTGTGACTTGTTTATAGCTAAAATATTCTTAACAAGTTGCCTGGATATGAACCTAAGGGAATGGTTCTCCTATTTTTTGTTGTGCATTTTCATTCAGGCTGGAGAGTCTAAACAGAGTCTTAATATCAGCTATGAAAATAAAAGTTCTGCTCTGAAAAGTGAGTGTTGCATGCATGAATGTGCTTTTAGTTTTATAAACGAGGAGCTGAGTTGCTGAAAAATATGTTGGGCACAGTTTCAGCTCAGGTTTGGGAGGATGCTGAGAGGATTTGTCCTTTCTGTGTCAAGGAAATCTTCAGCAGAGTAAGGAGGGTGTGAATTTCCACCTCGGGTCTCCCTGAAAGCCTTAAAAAGTCCCTTTTTATACAAATATATTTAATCATAGAGATTGATCACAAAGGGGATCCTTCTGTGGGTTTTCCTTGAGCATTTAGGGTGAAACATTTTCACCCAAAGCGAAACACAGGAAAACAAAGTTTATTTGTACCTCGATCTCCCTGACCTTCCATCAAAATTACTCTGCCAAAATATGGTCATTTTTTTCATCCTTTATAATCCCGTATCAGCTCACCACTGCTTATTTTGCTCGATCTGCTGGCGAATTTTATGTCCTAGGATTTTCAAATCCTCAGTTCTCTTTCCGGGTCGGCCCTGTGCCTGCTGTTGTAAGAGTAATTGCACTTGTCCTTGAAGATGCCTCCCTCCAACCCCGCACTCAGCGAGCTCCTGCGTTGGTTTAGAGCTGGAGGGAGCCAGCAGACACAACACTCGTGCCAAGGACGCGTTTTTTCCTTCCCAGGCGTCTTTTGTTGTGAATCTCGTGGTTCTTTCTCGTTGTTAAACACCTGCCAGGTTACCTTGGACACTGCTATCAACGCACAGAAAGGAGATGGGGCTGATAATTTCCCCCATTAGCAACGTGTCTCCTTCTCCCCCTAAACACGGGGGTTCAAGGACTCGGGGAGTTCGAGGATGAGGCAGGAGACTGCAGGAATTCGGAGCTGCTCAGGTACAAACTCGTGAAACAAAAACCGGGGCAGCCCCGAGGCCGACTCTGAGACCACTCCTGGAGCTTAATGAAATTCTGGGTACGAATCCTTACATCCACTGTAAGAAATAACAACCATAATCCCCCACAATTAGGGATTTAAAGGGAAAAATGCCCTTCCAGGAGGGATTTCACTTCACTCCACAGCCCTGGGACGCCTCGCTCCGCTCGTGGTCACTTTACAGCCAGACCCGAGTGACATTCTGGGCACTGAGTGGGGATTCTGCTAAAGACAAGAGGAATTATTTTCACTTAATGCTTGAATAAAGCTGTTGTACATGCTTTGGGTGACGGTGAAACTGAACTGTTTCAGGTTAAGTGCTCAAATGTTGGATCACATCTTATATATACAGCACTTAAATCTCATTATGACAGAACCATTTGCTTTCCCCAGCAATTTCAGGTCGTAGCCTGAAACAAAACAGGGAGAGCTTTAAGAAGTCTTTTCAATTCTTGTTTGGCCTAACAAGAATAATGGAATGTATTTTAAAGATATAGAAGGAAAAATAGCTAATCCATAGGATTACAAGCAACTGGGAGAGATAATAAAAAGCCTTCTTGGAAATTCATATTCTATGTTATAGTATTAGCAGAAAGGACAAAAATCTTGAGGAAAAATAGTGGAAATAAATCCACACTGAAGGAGAAAGATTCAATTTCAAAGGATAAGGAAAAGCCACAGCAGAAGTGAGGCCATAATTAGCATTCATGTCATAAAAGCAAACAAACCCATTCCTGTTAATGGCTCCAGGCATCCCCTGTGGGCTGAATACCCAAAAAATTGAGACATCCCCATTTCTACCTCGGGAGAGAGAGAACTTGGCTGTTTGGGGTGGATGGAAAACAGGATGAGCTAAATATTAACATTTCAAGCAAACAAAAACCACGGGGGAGCAGTGACGGTCCCTTTACCCTACTGAGTGTTTTAATGGAGAGGTTTAGATGGTCTGGATGAATCACTCTTATTTGTTGCCTCGGAGCGCCGTGGTTTAATCTGCTAGGGAAGGGCTGAGCGCTCGGTGTTTCCCTTCTGGCGGCTCTCTAACAGCTGTAAAAATTAATATTCAGGGACCGGAGGCATTAAAGAGTCGTCAGCGAGCCGGAGCAGCCCGGAGTGGAGCGGCCCGGAGTGGGGCAGGCGGGGCGTGGGCATTTAAAGGTGAAGAATGGGCCGTTCACGCCACTTAGAAATGCGAATGTCAGCGCCGGAAAAGCCAAAGGCAGCTGCTTGGGAAGGAAAAGCTTTTCTCCAGAGCTCCTTCTTTCATCAGCACCGCAGAGCATCCGCCACGCGTTCCGGAGCCTTCATCTGGCCGTGGAAATCTGTTTGCGCCGAGGCGCAGACCGGGAATCGTTGAATTAAGGGATGATTTTCGGACTTCAGCGGCACCTCCACTTCCTTCCAAAGGCTCCTGTGCGCTGCGGTGTTGGTGTGCAAATCCTGCTTCCATCCCGGGGCTTTTAAGGTTGTTTTGGAGGCAGTTCTTTCAGGGAGAGTTTGGTGGCAAAGAGTCAGAGCACGGTTTGGGGTGGAAGAGACCTTAAAGCTGATTTATCCCCCACCCATCCAAGGCAGGGACACGTCCCACTGTCCCAGGGAGCTCCAAGCCCTGTCCAACCTGGCCTTGGACACTCCAGGGATCCACACTTGCCCTGTGCTGGTCCAGAAGGGAAAACTCCAACGTGAGCATGGACAGGACGGGACTTTCACCCCCAAATCCCTGATTTCACCCCAGCCTGGTGAGCAACACAGCACGGGTCCCTCTTTGCCTGCCTGTGGCTCAGACACCAGTTGAGCACACTTTAATTAGCCCGGAGGAAATCACAGCAGGGATTAAACGGGTTGGGTTGTTATTCTCCTGCTTTTATCGGCGGCAAATAAAAGCACGTAATTAGCTTTTTTTCCAGGATCTTAAGGTTATCATAACTGTAAACAATAGCAGATTTATCTACTCTGAGAGTGGTACTTGAGGTATATGTTCGTTCTCAATAGAAAATATTAAAATTACAATTGGTCCACAGGTTTTGGAGGGATTTTGAGTTGAAATTCAGCTTAGCAGCAGTGGCAGAAGAAATTTTAAAGAAGGTTTTGAAGCAAGAAATGCACAATTTCGTGATTTGGTTTAATAATGTCAAAATATATCCTTAGTGTAATTTTTTTTTGTTTTGATTTATGGTAATTAATTTCTATTAAAATATTGGTTTAGCTAATGTATTAGCAGGTACAAATTACATAAATCAAACCCAGAAAGACTAAGATTTATCAAAATAACACCAGTTCCAATACAACTGAAATAAAATAATTGGCTGGATTATTTTTGAGGGATTTCCCCACATATTTTCCACATCAATTTTCTGTGGAAGTTTCCAACCAGTTTATTCCACTCTGCTCCCATCAGCTGCATTTCAGATGAACCCTTCCAGCCTGGCTTTCCTTTTAGTGATGCTGATACATCAGGAATTGTTCCATGGAGTTACATCAGCATGATTAAAAGAGTTGGATCAAATGCACCTCACTGAAATCTCATTTATTAGTTGCAATAAATGCCTCTCACAAGATTTATCTGAAGGGAAAATCCCAAGGCTGTTATCTTGTGAAGAGTCTTGTGGGTAGATCTGAAACCAAAAATTGGGGAAGTGGTTTGAAGCAGGAATTAGAGGACGAAAGTGAAGAGCTGTAGGAAACAACTGGAAATTGGCTCTGTCCGAAATATTGGGTGAGAAATATTTGTTCCACTCTCAGCATCTCTGACCCCACCCTGCAGCCACTGCAGAGGTGCCTCTTCAGGATGAAATAAAGCTCCAGGACAAAGCTGGTTTGCTGATTTCTAGGGTGCAAATGAAGTCTCTGATGGGAAATCATCCCCAACAGGTTCCTTAAAAAGGGAAATTGTTCCTTTGATGGCACAACAGTCAGAGCTAAAAGTGTCCACCTTACAAACCTAATGGGACACAGGGAACAAAGCACTGACCTCTGCTGGGCCCACTGTTGCTCTTTATTCATCCAAATCCTGCCCTGGATCACCCTGGTGCCAGTTTGGGACACAGCAGGAACCCTCAGCCTGGCACTGGGGTTCCACTATGGAAAGACCACAAAATTTTATAATATTTAAAGTCTTACTGCTATTCATAGAATGATTTGGGTTGAAGGGACCTTAAAGCCCACCCAGTGCCATCCCTGCCATGGCAGGGACACCTCCCACTGTCCCAGGGTGCTCCGAGCCCTGTCCAGCCTGGACTTGGACACTTCCCATGTTAATCACCTGCTATAAAATTAAAAATACCCAAGAATCATTCCCTCCTCATGAAAAAAAAATCTAAACTATTACTGACTACCTTTAGGAATCCCTTTCCTGCTGGCTTAGGGATACCCAGATGTAGAGGTTTCACACCTCAACTCAGAAAAATCCGTGTATTTTGCAGACAGAATTAACTGACAGATACATTCACCATCAATATTGCAGATATCAGCCCAGGGGGGATGGAGCTTGTGATAGCTCCTGATCAAAGGAATTATCCCTGAATGCTCTGGACAGGGATCCTGCAGTTCCTGCACAGTGCAGGTCCATCTCCTACCTGCCAGCATCCCCTACACACGTGCACTGTGCCTTGGACACACTGCAGTGACTCCTGACCCTGCCACCCCCACAACCAACACATCCAGAGCCAAGTGAAACATTCCCAAGACAGTTTTGATCTTCCCAAATTTTAGGGGATGAATTCCTACCGACCATCCTATTCTCCATTGAACCTGGTGGGAGTCAGGAGGTTAAAGTGCCTTTGGGGGATCAAAGATCATTGCTGCAGCCCAGCCAGGGGTTAGGGGATGGAGAATTAGCAGCTCTTCAATTCACAGAGCAGAACCTCCCCAGCATCTGGGGCTGCTCTGGGTCACCATGAGGACACGGAGACTTTCAACAAGAAAGGGAAACAAACTCCAGGGACTCACTGACTTTGCAGACTGCAGCCTTGCAAGGCAATTGGCGCCAATGGGAATTGCTGGCTGGGTGATCAGTGGCACTGAATCCCTCAAAATCTCCTTTCCCAAGACACATTTCCCACTGAGTGACTCCTCTCCTCCCAGTGCACCACTCAACAGCCCCTTAACCCCTTACACCCACCCCCAGCAGTAATTCACATGCTCTTGGGGACTGCTGAACATCAAACTCTGAATATCCTAATGAACTTCCCTACACATTGCTTTGACCTTCTCTAAATAAACACATTAAAAAATTGCATTATTTCCTCCCTTGGGTGGAAAACGCTTCTTCACCTTGCAGTATCTCCGTGATAGATGACAGCATAAACCCTCACAGGACTGAGTTATCTGCAATCATTTCCTTGCAAAACATCACTAAATTCCTGTCCCATCAGCGCGCGCTGATAACGCCGTGGCTGATAACATCTGCAGCGTGTGCTGCTCTCAGCCTGATACTCCACGCCAATTTCCTGCCCGTGCCACGAAAGGAGCTGCAAATATCAGCTTTTGTTCTCCAGGTTACAGAGGGAGGGAGGAGAACGGGGCAGTGCTGGTATCCAAAGCCATGGATGCTCCTCAGAGCGCTTCTGGAAGCCCTCACCCCCTGGAGGGGGTGGGTAAAGCCTGGAGGGTATTTCCAGGTTCTGCAGCTGAGAATCCAAGTGTTCCAGAAGCCAAACGAGCTGCAGGATGCTGTGAGCTCGTGCAGGGTGCAGATATTGTCCAGTGCTGGTGGATTTCTGTAGGGTTTGATTTTTATCCCTGGTGCAGCTTCCCAGAGAAACCTTCCGGGGTGTGGCATTTGCTGTTTGCACAAACCCAGCCGCAAAAAAGCTGAAGGGACACCAAACATCCATCGTTCCCTCCCTGCCAGCCTCAACGCCTCTTTGAAGTCAGAGTAATGAGAACATTTAGCTCTTAAAGTTCTGGTTTCACTTCCACAAAAGCGACTACACATCAACCCACCGTCTCTCTTTGTTCGGTGACACAGAGGTCACTGCTGTGAGATTTATTTGATTTCGCAGTCTGGCTAATTAATTTGCTCATTCTGAGCGCACCCAATCGGCCCCACCGAAGCAACAGATTCATTTACACGGTACACTGCATCTGGAATAATTATTACCCCCAGAATTGTTATTGCTCCGAATCTGAGGGGAAAGGGAAGTTTCCTACTGTGATAAAAGGACTCTGTTGTGGTTTTATCAGCTGAAAACAACGGCGTGGACTAAATTACAAAAGAGGCTTTTTGCAAGTGTTAAGTAGCACAAAACACAAATGTCCATAAAGCTGTTACAAGACCACATTTGTTTCTCTGATTTACTCCTTATCAATTTATATTAACAGGCTAAAGAGCCTGAAACCACTCCTGTCCCTGCAGCAATATTGACAGCCAGCAATCAACAGCAGTTAAACCAGCAGCGTTTTTTCACTGCTGAAGGGTGCTATTGACCCTCTGGCTTGGAAAAAACAGGCTTTTTATAAATATATTCTGGAAAACTGGAGGGATCACAAGCAGAGAAAGCAGAAGACTTTAGGGGGACAGAGGAGTGAGATGGAAAGTATTTTAGATCAAGAGAATTGAGTAGTTTGAGCTCTGGACACCTGATTGACCAAGAAGGGAGAAGCTTTGTTTTTCCATGGGGAGTTGATTGAAATTCACTGGTTCCAGTTCTTGGGTCTCTAATTTGCTGGAGGCCCTTTGCTTTGACCAACTGATTAGTTCTTTTCACTGCCCTGGGAGAAGAAATCATTCTTGACTTCTCCTTGGACATCTAATTCCTGCACATCTTCCCCGTTCCTGTAACTTAAAACTGTGGCCCACAGTGAAAGGTGAAATACTCAATTAATCAGAGTTTATACCTTGGTAGGTTTGGGTTCAGAAAGAAGAGAGGAAAAGTGTGGAGCTCTCTGGTCCAGCCTCTCCCATCAGCCTTTCACAGTCACAGCAGAAAGTCAGCAAAACACAGCATCACCTCCACTCCTCCTTCCCTCTTCCACAGGATACCTGGATTTTAAACATTATTCCCAAACTTTCTCTCTCCAGCAAGGCTGGATCTGCCACAGTCTCCACTTGCCAGTCTCTAATAATTATTCATATTATTATACATATACATACACATTATATACATATACATTTTATGTACACAAATTATGTGTACATAAAAAATACACAAAACTCCCACCTGCCTTGCAGCCAAGAGCTCCCAGGTCAGACACAGCCCAGTGCTGCTCTTCCCTAAGGAAGAGCACTTGCCTCAAATAAATCCACGAGGTTTCAGCCCGTGGTTCAGAGGTGTGACAGCATTGAGAGTCACCTGAGTTCTCTCTGCATCCCCACCAAAGCCAAGTGTATTTCGTGGCAATTGAGATTATCCCAGCCACATGAGGGGCAGGGGCAGTGGATGCCTGGAGGAGTAGAAATGTTTGAGATGCACAAATAGATGTAAATATATTTAATTTATCCACTTACCTGTACAATGTGTGTGCACTGTATTAGACGTGTTTGCAAAGCACCCAGCTATGCGACAATGTATAAAATAAAAATGTATTTATATTTTAACAAATAAATATGTATTTATATGATCCCCCTCCAGCTTTCCAATGGAAGTAAAAGGAGCAGTTGTTCCCTGTGATCACTTGATGCACTCACTGCTTACAAACACCTCCCACCCACTGCACCAAGGGCCATCATTAGACTCAAGGCTGGCTCTGAGGCTCCTCGTGTTCCTGGCTCCCAAGCAATGTGTTAACAATAGATATTTAAAATGCTCAAGTGTTAAA
>VZRX01007398.1:36923-55016 GCA_013398075.1 Notiomystis cincta | reverse complement strand
AACCTCAGCCTGCCTGGAGGACTTTCAGTATTCCCAGGACCCAGTGCCTCCCATGACAGAGGCTCTGGGAGTCATTTCTCACTTGTCTCGCAGAAACAACTCGCTGCTATTGCCACCATGCCAAGTTTGAGGTGACAGAAGAGCAGCTGGGACCCCCAGAGGCACAACCTGCTGCTGCCCAGCTGTGGATGATGGCATGGAAAGTTCCAGGCTGTGCTGGGATCCACTCGGGATCCCTGACTGCAGCTGAGCTTTGGGCTGGGAGGAGGGCTGAACCTCTACTCCACTCTGAAAAGTTCCCACTCTACACCAGGCTTTGCAGCAGATGCTTCACTGGAGAGAAAGGCACCAGGGAGGAAAGCAGCAGTGAGAAGTAACAAGGAGAACAGCAAAGAGAACTCTGGACTGAGTAATTTCTGCCCAACGATTGTCTCTAATAAGGTTTGACTGTATTAATTAATTGAGATGTGCCTTGGAGAGCAGGAGCTGCTGCTGATGGAAGCCAGCCAGGAAGAAAAAAACCCTCATTTTCTCTGCAAACCTTCTGACTGGACCAGATCTCTGAGGTTTGGTGTGGCAGGCTTTGGGAAATGGACAGGTTCTCAGGAACTGTGACACAGCCACAGGTAGAATTTGGGTGTCATGAACTGCCAGGGAAGGTGGCCAGGGGTGGAGGAGGACAAAGCTTTGCAGTGGGACCAAGCTGGGCCATTCCCTCATACAAGGTTTTGATCAATTTCCTACATGAAGACAAAAGGTCTGCACTTTCCTTGTGTGTAGGAAGAAAGACAAAAACAAGGATATGTGTCATTCCTCAGAGGTTCAGGTCCTTGGCAGGGCTAAGAGCACTCCAGTCCTTGCACTCCCACTGCCTTTGCCGTCAGCCCCAATAAGAACTCCCACACGGACCTCTCTGGGAGGCAGAGACCTCAGTGGGCTGCATGGAGCCAGCAGGTGACCTCAAATAAGCTCTTCCAAAACACTGCAGATCCTGCAGACCTGGGTGCTGAGCAACAACGTGGGTGCAGGTCCCTGGGGAAGGAAACGCTTCAGCCTCTGCTGGAGCTGCCCTGCAGCTTGTCCTTGCAGAAGAGGAGCTCTGCTGAGCAAGGCTGGGTGTGGTGGAGGAGCACACAGCGGGCGCAGGAACCACCAGGTGCCAGGGGAGCAGGGAGCACACGTGTACAGTCTGCAGGGAGTGTTCCTGGGCCTTGGAAACGTGCTGGAGGAGATGGTCTGGGCATCTTCCCAGTCTCAGTGTCAGCTATGAACAGTCAGGGAGGGGACAAAACAGACCTGTCCAGCCCTGCTCCTCTGTGGAGCACAGAAACTCTCCTTGCTCTGAGCTCTGTGGTGGCAGCAACTTTGTGCCCTCAGCCCATCCATGGATCCACATTCCTGGGCATCTCCAAGGATCCTCTACTGCCACTGCAGGAAGTGATGGATGTGGAGAAACATCCTGACAGCAGGAGCACGAGCTGAGCACAAACACAGCAATATCAGCCTGCCCAAGAGAAAAGCCCACCAGAAAAGAGACATTCTGTTAGACTCAGTGTGTCCCAGCATTCTTTTCATGGAATTTTTTCTCTTGGAAGTTTCAGCCTGGGAGCAGAAGGAATAATTTCTATAGCTGTTCACTGTTCCTAAGTTTTTTCAAAAAATGTCACTCCTGTGATTTGGACATTAGTGACTGGATTTCAACTAAACAGAGTGAAAATGTTGCTGACAAACCTTGTAACTCCTATTATAGTTTCTAGAGCCAAGACTTGAGAAAATGCTGGACAGACGTGGCCACTGCCTGGCACAGGGTTCAGATATGCAGGAATAAGAGATGTTGAGCCAGTTCTGGGATTCCCTCACATTCCCTTTGGACACAATTTCAACACTCTTGGAGAGAAACTGTCCAGCTTTCCACAGATGCTTTTTGTGCCATAAGAGGGAAATAATCGAGGCTGAAACCACTTCCACTAATTGTCTGTATTTTAAATCTGAAGCAGTGCCAAGTCCCTGTTGGAAATTGCTCAAACAGCTGTGGTTACCAGGCTGCCCAGGAGGACACTGGCACAGCACGTGGTCTTTGGGCACCTTGGGAGAGGGGTCTGGCCACGCAGCCCATCCTCACATCAGTCAAATGATGTTCCCCCCACCGCCGTGTTTCTGCCTCTTGAACAGTTTTAGCTCTGTAAAGGCTATGACACAATTTTAAATCTCAAAATAAAAACAAAACAGAAGGCAGATACCTGCCCCCAAAAGACAAAGGATTCTAAGCCTCTACAGAGGATGAAAGATACATATTTGCAGAGGAGGAAGTGGGATGAGATGTTTTCAGTGACTTTTGTTTAGCCCAAGAGACCACAAGCCCTTCACTGGCTTTGACCACAGTCCTTCCTGAGGTGCTTTCTGGAGCTGATGGCTGCAGTCCTACCTGGATGTTTCAAGCAGGAAAGGACACAGGCCTTAGGGGGAGCAAACAGCAGAGAAATCATGGTGATGAGCTCAGCTCAAGCAAACTAACCCAAAATCCAGATGCACAGTAGGTATCTGGTTCAGGCCCACAGATTCACCTCCTTCCATGGTGTCCAGCTCCCCCAGAAACCCATGGCAAGGTCAATGTCCTGATATGATGAAAATACCTCAGCATTTGGCAGGTATTGTATAAGCCTTGATGGGTAATTTAATCCCAGAATCTGTTAACAATATCATAGAATCATTGAATATCACAGTGTGGCCTGGGTAGGAAGGGACCTTAAAGCCCAGCCACTCCCTGCCATGGCAGGGACACCTCCCACTACCCCAGGCTGCTCCAGGCCCCATCCAGCCTGGCCTTCCAGGGATCCAGGGGCAGCCACAGCTTCTCTGGGCAACCTGTGCCAGGGCCTCCTCACTCTCATGGTAAAGATTTTTTCCTATTAATAATATCAGAGAACATCAAAGTGATTGGTTGGATCTCTGAAGGCTTTGTGATTAGAAACAGAGCACTTTCGGTCAGTTACCCAGGACACATCTCCACTGTCCCTCCTGGCCCCCACATGTCTCTCTTGGGCATCAGAGCTCTCTTCTGTTCCCAGCACAGGAAGGAGCTGGAGCTGTTGAAGCAAGTCTGAAGGAGGCACCAAGATGATCAGAGGGATGGACCAGCTCTGCTGTGAAGAAAGGCTGAGAGAATTTGGGTTGTTCAGTCTGGAGAAGACAAGGCTCTGGGGTGATTTAACTGTGGCCTTCCAGTAACTGAAGGGAGCTGACAAGAAAGATGTAAAGAGAATTTGGACAAGGACTTGGAGAGACAAGACACGGGGAATGGCTTCAAATAGAGACAGTGTTGATTTAGATTAGCTATAAGGAAGAACCTTTTTATGATGAGGATGGGGAGATGGCCGGAGNTAGCAAGGCACCTAAACCCCCAGCCACTCCCTGCCATGGCAGGGACACCTCCCACTACCCCAGGCTGCTCCAGGCCCCATCCAGCCTGGCCTTCCAGGGATCCAGGGGCAGCCACAGCTTCTCTGGGCAACCTGTGCCAGGGCCTCCTCACTCTCATGGTAAAGATTTTTTCCTATTAATAATATCAGAGAACATCAAAGTGATTGGTTGGATCTCTGAAGGCTTTGTGATTAGAAACAGAGCACTTTCGGTCAGTTACCCAGGACACATCTCCACTGTCCCTCCTGGCCCCCACATGTCTCTCTTGGGCATCAGAGCTCTCTTCTGTTCCCAGCACAGGAAGGAGCTGGAGCTGTTGAAGCAAGTCTGAAGGAGGCACCAAGATGATCAGAGGGATGGACCAGCTCTGCTGTGAAGAAAGGCTGAGAGAATTTGGGTTGTTCAGTCTGGAGAAGACAAGGCTCTGGGGTGATTTAACTGTGGCCTTCCAGTAACTGAAGGGAGCTGACAAGAAAGATGTAAAGAGAATTTGGACAAGGACTTGGAGAGACAAGACACAGGGAATGGCTTCCCACTGCCAGAGGGCAGGGCTGGATGGGATACTGGGAAGGAATTCCTGTCTGTGAGGGTGGGGAGGCCCTGGCACAGGGTGCCCAGAGCAGCTGTGGCTGCCCCTGGATCCCTGGCAGTGCCCAAGGCCAGGCTGGACACTGGGGTTGGAGCAGCCTGGGACAGTGGGAGGTGTCCCTGCCATGGCAGGGGGTGGAACTGGATGGGCCTTGAGGTGCTTCCCACCCAAACCAGTCTGAATCTATGATTCTGTCCTTTGATATGTCAATCACTTGCTCTTCCAGCAACCTCTTTCACCAGCACCTGGCCATTGGTGTGAACAGGTAAAGCCAGCAGAAATTCAGTCAGAAGAAAGGAAGAGAAAGTCCCTGTCCATGCTTGTGAAGAAGCACAAGGGTGAACGTGGACCCACCCAGCAAAGCTCTGTGCCTCATTTATCTCCTATTCACATTTGCTGGCTGCTGTCCCAGCTGTAACTCAGCCCCAGAGTGTGCACATCATGCTGGGGAGCAGCTGAGGAACGGGCATTTGCTGGTGGGAAGCATTTCTTTGGAAGCTGAGGTCAGCCCCTGAGTGCTCCTGAGGCACTGGGGGTTTAGCTGCATGCCCACACAGAACCAGCCTGGGCATCTCTGGCTCTGGGGTGAGAGCAGCACAGAATCATAGAATGGTTTCAGTTGCAGGGACTTTTGAAGGTCATCTAGTCCAGCCCCTGCCATGGGCAAGGACATCTTCCACAACACTGGGCTGATCAGAGCCCTGTCCAACCTGGCCTTGAACATTTTTAGGCGTGGGGCAGCCACAGCTTCTCTGGGCAACCTGTGCCAACCTGCTCCTAGCCCTGTGGGCTATTTCAGCTCAACAGAAGTGGCTTTGGCCATTTTTCATGTGTAGCTGTGCCTGGCCTGAGCCCTGTGAGCCCTGAGGGGGTGGCTGAGGTGGCCGTGGCCGTGTCCTCGTGTGTGTCCCCACCACGTCCCCACCAGGAATGTGCTTTATACTAAAGATGCTTTGGCATAAATGTGTAAATTAAAGTATGAGTGCAATAATAGTAAAAAGGGAGCCCAAAAGAGAAGAGAGAAGATTGATTATGTGCATATTTTAAGTGCTTTGTGACTGTGAATGTTTATTTGAAAAATAAGAGTGAACGAGAAGCACTGACACTACAAATAAAAATAATAAAGGGAAATACATCTCTTTTATTATTAAATTATAGATTAAAATAGGAAACAAGGGGGAATATAGAAACATATATCTCTTTGTGGAGGCTTTCTGTAACAATCATCATAAAATAACGTAGCAATACCTGACAGCTTAAATAAAGACAGGAGCTGAGGCTCCTATCTACACATTTATCTCCTCTGATCCAGACAGGGTAAAGAGGCATAAAAGGCTGGGATAATAACATCTTCCCTGAACACCAGCTCCCAAACAATAGGCAGATTTTATACTCGGTTACTCCACATAATGTCAACATTGTTAGAAAACAAAAGCACCATGAAGGAACATCTTTTTCCCTCCTTCTCTTTCACCCTTTTTTCCTTGTGATCTATTACTTTGTGAATCCTGTATAACACGAAAGGGCAGATCAGAAGCTCTGCTGCTCTGGATCAGGGCCTGGATTTGTGGGGCAGCAGGACAAGGAACGAAGGGAAGGGGCAGCGAGGTTCAGATGGGTGCTCACAATCCAGTGCAGGGGAGCACAGAGAGCACCAGGCAGTTCCCTTACCCCCTGCCCTTCCCTGTGCAAGCACACAGGAGCCACCAGCTCTCGAGCACTCCTGCCCTCCCCTGCCCTGCCCCTGCCCTCTGTCCCCCCATCCACAGAAGGTGGGGCAGACAAAGCTGTGTCCCTGTGTCCCACTGGAGCCCAGCAGCCCGTGGGAGGTGCTGGGGCTGAGGGAAGCCTTGCTACACCAGGTGTGTGTTCCCTGCTGTCCACACTGTGTCCCCTGAGAGGGACTCGAGCCCTGGCAGGTTCTGCTGAGGACCAGCCTATCCTGTCCCCAGCTCCTCTCATCACCTGCTGCCCCCGAGCGACTCTTCCACCTTCTGGGATGTTCAAGGTGACACCACAGCATGAAAAAACAGCCTGGGGGAGTTCCTGCAACAAGCACTCACACCCCTAAGAGAAAACACTTACCTGGGACACAATAAGCAGCATTATGAAAGGAGTTGGATTTCTACATCTCCTTCCACACACACCTTTTCTGCTCCCAACTAACTTTTCCCACACTAGGAGCTCATTCCCTTTTCCAGAGCCTGTGGGATCTGAACTTCTTCTGAAACTTCTTATCCAACAAGGTCAGGTTGGACAGGGCTTGGAGCAACCTGGTATAGTGGAAGTTGTCCCTGACTGTGACAGGAGGTGGAAGGAGATGAGCTTTTAGATCACTTCCAACCCAAACCATTCCATGAATGTATGATTCTGTCTGATCTGCCCAGGGGGCTCAAAAACTAGTGGAGGTGGACAGAGTGACACACACAAGATTCATTTTCCCAGGAACACACATTTGGAAGAACAAGATAATTAAATTGTTTACCCTTAGTTGAATGAACTTGTTAATTCTTACCAGCCTGAAGGGTTTTCTCTGGGGACACCTATATTTGGCCAGTTGATTTGTTAGGAGAAGACAGAGGTCTTGGCACTTACTTTAGGAGGTGGGGGAAAATCTTGGCAGCAGCACCCATATTTTTTTGAAAACATTTACTTTTGAGTCCCAGCATAATGGAAGGTGTGACTGTCCAAGCTCCACTTGGAGCCAACCCCTCAGGGAGGTTACCTCAAAACCCCTGCCCTGCTCACCTCCAGGGCCAGGGAGAACAGGGCCAGGGCTGAGGGCAGGGGAGGTGCAGAGGGTGGCACTGGGTCTGAGGCACCGAGGCTGTTCCAGCAGACAGGAGGAGCCAGCTCATCCCCTCATGAGGACAGGCAGAGCTCAGAGCTAGCCCAGACCCAGCTCCACCCTCAAACCATCGGCGCTGGGACCTTGGGCCGAGCTGCACCATCTTCCCACGGCACCTGCAACACAGATTTGGGATGTGCTGGGGAAAGGAGAGTGAGAGGACTGGCCAGCCCTCGGCTCCAAGGGTTCCAGGAGGCAGGGGACCCTCTGCCTGCTGACACTGCTGCTGTCTCAAAGGCCACTCCAGCCCCTTGTGTGCTCCTGCACCCAGGACCTGCAGACCCTACACAACCAAGCACTGGCTATTCCTCATGCCTGTGACTCACAACTCTCCTGAAAAAATTTCATCAAGCCGCAGGGATAACTCAAGCTGAGACCCTGCAATTTCTTTTTCCATTAGAAATGAGAAAGAAGAATAGCCTAAACATTTCACTCCTAATACTCAAAACTTTTTCCTTCACTGCTTCACGCTGCTGCTCTCTCCCCTCCCCTTCCTGTCTTACAGGAGTGTGACTAATGCTCTTCTTTGCCTTGCACTGTTACCTTGAAGGTATTTATAGAGTGTGATCATGTTCTCTCCTGTGTCTTTCTTCCCTCTTCAACTCTGGGTAAACCAAGCCCCTCCAGGCACCTCTCACATGCCTTCTCTTTCTCTTTGAGGTCAGGCTCACTGCAATGGCACTGCCTGGTGGAGAGAACTCTGCAGGGCTGAAAGAGGCTCTGCAGGGAGCTTCTGATGGCCTTGTCCTGTGTACACAGAGCCTGGCCTCCGTGGGTCTGCACCTCCCCACACTGAACTGGGAGATTTATCTGCTCCCCGTAACTCAGCCAGAGCCATCATCTGGTTGGTATTGTCTCGTGTCACTGGGAGTGTTCTGCCTTCTGAGCTCAAGCAGCAGAGAGGGAGATGAATGTAGGGGCTTGGAGGAGATTAAACTGAAGCACACTTGTCCAGCTGTAGCTGGGAATGGGCAGTGCCTGGGAGGGAAGGCTGGTCCCAGTGCCCTGCCTCACTCACTTAATTAAGGAACTCAAGGTGCTGCTCTAAAGGACCCAGAACTGCCTCACTCAGGCTGTTAAACTCTCCTTCCCTGCAAAGCAAACTTGCACACCAACTGGGAATGGTCCCTGGCTTGTGAGCTATTCCCAGGACTCACTGGCCATGGCCAAAACCTCTCCAGGGATTTTAATAGGTGGGACAAACAAATTCCCATGGCTCCAAATGCTCCTGGGCTTGGAGTGGCCTCTGTGACCACCAGAAGAGCCACCAGCTCCACGTAGTTCCAACCACCATTGGGACTAGAGACGTCAGGTCTGTGAAACAGTTTGGAATTTCTCACTGGATTTCTTTCTTTCTCTTTTAACCCTGGAAAAATACATTCCCTGGGAAAATTTGGGCTTTGCAAGTAGAAAAACAGAACACTAAATAATGTTTTAATCTCGTTTTCTTTATCTTTCATTTTTTAGTTGAATAGATTGAAATGATCTTCATTTCTCCCTCCAGCATCAGCTGCTTCCTTGGAGGGCACAAGAACTTGGTGGCTTAAGTTGGGTTCATCTCCCTGATCAAGGAAAGGGCTAAAAGTGTCACTGTGATTGGCTTTGCAGTCCTGGGAGGTAACACCAAACTGCAGAGAGGGCCACTGTCCCCCAGGCCTGGCAGCCTCCCCCCACAAGAGAAAGGAATGTTCAGATGAGCAGGTGAAAAGCAGTGGGATGGAACCCATTTCCTGCAGCCTGCTGGGACCGTCCCTGTGCCGGGCAGGGGACAAGTGGGACACAAGTTCCAGTTCTCTTCCTGTCCAGGGCCCCTCAGGGAAGATTATTTTCTGTTTTCATAAGAAAAACAGATAAAACAGAAGAAAAACATCTGTGGCTTCGTTTTAGTCCTCATTTTCCTTCCCCTGGAATTATACTTATTAAGCATTTTATTTTCCACTTGATATCTTTTATTTCAAATTTTATTATTCCTGATCTGTCACTGTTGTTTGAAAGTCAAATTGTACCAAAAGCCCAATATTTTTCTGGGAAATGAGCTGCTGTTTTTCAACTTGCTCTTCCATCAGAGGCTTTTATGTTTGGCCCTCCTGGCTGTTCCCCCTCAGTGGCACAGTGCTGACTCCAGCCTCTCAGCAGAGCACATCCAGTCCCAGAGCAAGGCAGGATCACTGATCCCTGTGCATGGGATGTGGGAAGGTTTTCAGAGCACATTCCTCACTAGAATTTGGTTCCTGCCTGAGCACAAAGGAAGAGCTCAGTGGGCTGAGTGCTCAGGCAGGTGCTGCTAAAAGTCCTACATTGTTCCTCACATGCTGCTGAGAAATTTTGATCCCAGCTTGTAGTTTGCTGCTTCCCACAAACACAAATATCCCAGGTCAAATGCAATGCTGTCTCCTGGTCCTGCCTCACAAGAATTTCCCTACTTTAAAAATATCCTTATTTTACACCTGGATGCAGTGAATTTGCATCGTTACCCAAAACCTGAGACCCAGAAACAGATGCTGCAATTCCTCATCCCATGGGACAGCATTCAACCTGCAGATTAAATGCTTGTGGGGGAGTTCACTGGATTTCTTTGTGCTATTTGGATTTTTTTAAAGTCCTGTTTGTTGGTTTGTTTTTTGTTCCAGCCATTCCATTATGATCAAAACTTACTGGTAATGCAATAGCATCTAATGAACTCAATTAGAGATCTGGACCCCCTGGAGTCAGGTACTTAATTACTCACAGGCTTTCCAGCACACATTAAGGATTGCCCTGGCTGGTCTGTTGGGAGGAAGAACGAAGCAGTACCAGGAGAGGGAGATAAATTTCCTTGCATTAATCCCAGGAGGGTTGTAACTCCAACTCTGCTTTTCCCAGGATGTGTCCACACTCCACACTGACAGATGGCTCCCCAAGCTGTCACTTCACCTGCAGAGAATCACAGCACCTTTTGCAGAAGGAAAATCCAGCCCCGAGGGCTCCCCTGGATGCAGAGTGGCTCTCAGAGCTTTACAGTCCTACACGTTCCTCCTCCAGACTCCTGAATTCCCTTTTCACGGGCAGCTTCAGCTGCATCTTCTGCCCAGCACCTCAGAAGCCTCTTCTCCTGCACTTCCCCCCTCCAGACCAGAATCTGCTCAGAACCTTCCCTACTGTTCCCTTCCCAAAACTTCTGGCCCTGACAGAGAACTCTTGTGGTGCAAATTTAGCCAAGTTCCCAAAACAGCAGCACAGCCTCTGAGGCTCTACCCTAGAGGAGGTTTCCCATCTCAGGACATTTCCTTTTAACATTCCAAGTGATCACAAAAAGGAGACAAGATTTCTAACTGGATAGGGAAAATCAGAATATTCTCAGGGACTGAGGCACCCGACCACCTTTGAGGAGTTCCACAGGGCAGCACTTTTGGTTTGAGGTTTGCCTGACAAGTCCTCCAGTGATCCTGTCAGCCCCTTAAGGGGGAACTGGCTCCTCACTCTTCAGGTAATTTGAAATCAAAGCCTTTATGAACAGAATCATAGAATCTTTTAGGTTAGAAAAGACTCTGAGATCATAAAGTCCAAGCATTTTAGTTTCTCCTGCAGCAATTCCCTACCAGGCAGCAGACAAAAGGTGTGAGCTCAGAGTCTTGCCCAAATCTGGGGCACTGGAAGATGAGGTGTCAGAGCCACAGCATCATCTGTTCTGAAGGTATTACATTTCTAACACACATCTCGAGCTCTTCCTCACTGCAGCTCCTTGTGGAAGCACCTCTGCCACGTTCCCTTGAAGGTTTTTCTGGGCTCTGAGCACCACGGCCCCTGAGCACTTTTCCCATTCTGGAAGGAAAGCACTGTGGTTTCTCTCCCAGGGATGATGTGGCTGTGACAGGCAGCCCAAGGTGAGCAGTTTTTCTCCCAAGCAGCCTCCCTGGGTTATGTTCTCTTACTGAGAGGAAGAAACAAAACAAATGTCTTGGAAAGGGGGAAAAAATGTACCGTGAAATTGCTGTAGCTCGTGTCAAATCAACTAACCTTGCAAGGAGGAGTGAATTCCTCGCCAAGCAGAGGAAACACTTCAGCACACTCAGCTTTGTCTGGGGCTTACACAAACAGGTCAAATGCCTTCGGTTCTTTCCGAGGCCTGGCTGATAATTCACCTGCAGCCTTTATTAGAGAGGACTGTGGGGTTCTGCCACCCTGAGCCTTGTGCCAGCTTTGCAAGGTGCCTTGTGCCAGCTTTGCAAGGTGCCTTGTGCTGTACACACCAAATATCAAAGGGCAACACCGGCAGCAGCAAAGGGAAAAATGCCCAGCGCTGCAGGAGAAGAGCGCTGCCCCTGTCTCCAGGCTGCCGGGACTGAGCCAGGGACTGAGCCTGAGACTGAGCCTGAGACTGAGCCTGAGACTGAGCCTGAGACTGAGCCTGAGACTGAGCCTGAGACTGAGCCTGAGACTGAGCCTGAGACTGAGCCGGGCACTGAGCCTGAGACAGAGCCTGAGACTGATCCAGGCACTGATCCTGGGGACTGATCCAGGGGACTGAGCTGGGCTATCTGAGACCAGGAGGGCTCCCACGGGCACCTTATCGCTCTGCACATGCAGGAGGTACCAGCAGAAAGGGGAGGTGTGACACGAAAACTTGTTTACCCAAAGTCAAACACAGGTGACTGAGGAGCTGTGAGTTTCCTCCTGGATTTTCTTACTGGAGCAACTTTGACAAAGCAGGGGCGGGCTGGCTGGAGGACAAATCATTGCATCTACAGCAAACACTTTGGGGCTGGAGTGGGGACCCCAGACACCAGTTATGGGGGATACACAGTCATGGGATCATAAATGGTTTGGGTTGGAAGGGACCTTAAAGCTCATCCCATTCCACTGCCTGCCACGGGCAGGGACACCTCCCACCAGAAGGAGCAAGGGACAGAGAGATGTTGAAGTTATAATCACGGTGGAGGTGATGCCTTCGGGGGATCCAATTAGAGCAGCAGGAGGAAAAAATAAAACAAAGTGTTCAATAAAGGCTGCAACAGTAAAAGAAGATGAATGGAGAAATTCCAACCCCTTTATGATTGATTTGACTGTTTATGTAAAATCCTCACGGGCAGGACCACATGAACTCTGTACAAGTGGTGGCCTGGACACTGTGTTTGCTCAAAACAAAAATTCACAGCCATCCTCCAAGTGAAGGCTCCCTTCCCACGAGGCTGTAGCTGCCCTGTATTTCCTTTGCTCTGATTAATCGAGGAGGATGGGATTTCCCAGGAGGCACCAGCCAGCCTCATTTGATGCAAAGCTTGAAGCAAAGCCTGATTATTTTGCAGAGATTGAGTTCAATTCACCTCTTAAGGCACCCTGGAGCTCTCTCAGGACCTCTCCTGAGCATTTGCTGGGTCCAGTTCACCTCTGAGGCTCCAGAGACCTCAAGTCACACAGGGACTCCCAGAGCTGCTCCCGTTGCTGACTGTCTGGAGAGCTGAGCTCTTCCACTCCTCGAGGGTTCGCAGCCTCGGGCCCCTGGAGGCAGAGGAGATCTGAACACCCGTGAGCAGCTGCAGCCCTGCAGCTCACACAGCAACACTGCAGGTGAATTTCAACCCAAACCATGTGCTTGGCCTTCTTTTTCACTGTGCAAGTAACACGAAGCGAGGAAGGAAAACCCACCAGTTTCTCAAGTCTTAACTCACAGCCTGTTAGCATCTGGACCTGTTTAAACTCCCATCCCAAAGTGCACTGCCACCCCCTCGGGGGTAAGGAATAGATGGCTGAGCTTGGAGATGTTTGAAAGAGGAGCAATTTGATCCTCCTTTTGGAAGAAGTACCAAAAAATCTGTCCCACTCCTTTCTCCTCAAAACCCAGCTGCCTGCACTTGTGAGTCAAAGCACTCTCCGAGCCATATGTCAGCAGCAGTGTGGGGAGTGCTGCAGTAACTCTGTCAGAGCACTCAGTGGGGACAGGTATCACAGACAGGGCTTTCCAGTTGGATTCTATAAATCAAAACCACAGCACAACTGTTTTTACTGCATCTTTCATGCAAACTGCTTTCCAGATGGATTTGGATAGAAAGAGAACAATAGAATTGAAGAGTAATTTAAATTGGAAAAGACCATTGACTCCAACCATTTTGCAGCACTGCAAGGCCACCACTGCCCATGTCCCCAGGTGCCACATCCACAGAGCTCTGAAATCCCTCCAGGGATGGGGATTCTCCCCCTGCCCTGGGCAGCTGTGCCAGGGCTGGACAGTCTTTTCCAGGAAGGAATTTCCCCAATATCCACCCTGAACCTGCCCTGGCCCAGCCTGAGGCCATTCCCTCTCCTGTCTCTGTTCCCTGGGAGCAGATCCCAAATCCCCCCTTCCTGTCAGGGAGTTGTGCAGAGCCACCAGGTCCCCTCCTGTGCTTGGAGGGGACACCTGTGGAGGAAGGAGATGGATTCACATGAAAGGATGTGAAGAGAGAGGGCAGTTGAGAGTGACAGGATATGACCAGGGCAGTTTTGAGCTGGAGAATATTTATCTCATACAGGGATACAGGGAAACACTTTTCCCCGTGAGGCAATGGACAGTGAGGTTTATTCTGTGTCTCTGAGGGTCATCCATCTCTTCAAGGATCCATCCCAGCTGCTGCAGGCAGCTAAATCCCAGTGCCCCAGCAGCTCCTGTCAGCTCTGAGGACACAGCAGGGATGTGTGGTGAGCATGGGACCCTGCTCCCAAGGGCAGGGAGAGACTTTCATTGCTGAGGGGCTAAAGGGCCCCCAGGGCAGATCTGTGGCTGGGGCAGGACTTCCTACCACAGAATCATAGAACAATTTGGGTTGGAAGGGACTTTTAAAGGTCATTTAATGAAAAATCCCAGTTCACAGACTGGTTTGAGTTGAAAGGAACTTTTCAAGAGCACAGACATCTTCCAGTAGACCAGGCTGCTCAGAGCCCCACCCATCCTGAATGCCCCCAGAGATGGGGCATCCACCACCTCTCTGGTAGGATGCAGGGAGATGCCTGGAAATATCCAGAGGGTGACCAGCACTCTCAACACCCACCAGTCTCACTACAGCTCAGCTAGAGCCAGCTGTGGCATCACTTGGTATCCACCCCTGGCCCTGGATGACTCACGGGTGATTTAAATGTGATGTGACCCTCCTGCAGACTCCTTTTTTTCTTTGTGGCATTCCCAGGTTCTCCTTGCCCAGGATAAAAGGTGGTTTCACCTCTGGAAACCCTTCTTGCCCCGTGTTAGACAGTCCTGGGTCCTTGTCCTCCATCACCACGAGCCCTCCTGCACACACCCCCTGCCCAGTCACACAGAATTAGCTTTTCTCCTTTCCATCTGCAGGACAAGAAGTCCATCCACGGTTCCACTTCCCACCCAGCTCTTCACACTCAGCCTGGCAGCCACGAGGTCCCCGTGCTGCCACAGGAGCCAGCCCCACGCAGCCCTGCTGAGCCCTTGCAGCTGGCACAGACCGAGGCACTGAGGCACTCACAGCAGGAGAGGGAACACCTCCCTCAGCCACATCACAGCTCCCACCCTCAGCCCAGGCTTCAGGTTCACTGCCAGGAGGTGTTACCAGAGGGGATCTGACAGATGCTTTTAAAACAAGGGAGCTGTACTGAACTGGAGATTGACAGGAACAAGCTTTTCATAGTTTTGTTCCTTTTCATTTTTTCAATGAAATGTGTTCTTCTGAAAAAATTCTTCTAGCAGGAGAACTACCTTTCAATTTGTCCTCTCTCACTTTTGGGTTGAGAAGAAAGAGGTCATTTATATATTTTTTAAGGAAGCAAAAGGAATATAAAGTCCACTAGAGAGAAAAAGAAATCATGGGTATCTTGGTAGCAAGGTATTTTTATCAAATGGTGGCAAACTTTAGAGACATTAGAAATCATATTTTAAAATGACCAAGTGGAAAGTTATAAATATGAACAAGTCTTGTGTGTAAATGATGAAGGGAATTTCAGGCACAATAGAAATCATCTGTGAAAATTGCCAGGAGAGCAGGGAAGACATTTCTGTCTCCAAAAGCAAAATAAAATTCACAGTAATTCATACTAATTATTAGCCTTAAGTAGTACTAATTTTTACCCAGCAATAATTACTATTTAAGCCTCCAGAACTCTGGAAAAAATATTTTCTGGGTGTGGTAAGATCCTTGCAGAAGAATCTGCACAGCTTTCGAGGGCAGCCTGTTGAGGGAGAAGTTTTATTCCTCCTCTGCACCAACACAGAGAGATAGAAATATCCCATTCCTATTGATGCAAATAACGGATTGCTCCTGTCAGAGCCGACAAAGCCACTAATTTAAGGAGTGTCTCCCTCTCTCGCAGACACAGATGCATTTTTGAAGAGACTTTTTTGCTTTTCCCCTGGGATCTGAGTTCCCAAACCAGGTGAAAATCCACCAGACGATCTCGTGTTTGATTGCATCTGTGAAGAGCCAGTGGGAAAGGTGTGCCAGGAATTGTGCCAACCACCAGGCAGGAAAAGCTGCAGCACTGGTGGGCAGAAATCACCTCGATGCCCCCCCTGCAGGGGCCACAGCTGGCTCTGGGTCCCAGGGGGGTTCACAGCTCCCAGCTGTGCCCAGAGTCTCATTCTCAGCCTTTAGGGAGCATTTGTCAGAGCAGGGACTGAGGTGTCCTGGGGAGCTGGTTACAGGTGTAACCCAGCGTCCTCCTAAAATCAGTTGTACTCCTCATGTTTAACTCTGTCAGAGCTTTCTAGAGCCTTGAATTTCCACAGTCTTCCTGAAAGCCTCGCCACTGCCCTGTGAGTGGGATTTCCAGCCAGTGCCAGGAATTCAGGTAAATGTCAGAACTTCCCCAAAGCCACGTCCCTGTCCTCAGGGCTGGAACTGTGCTCCCGCTCTGTCCTCGTGCTGCCATAAATGTGGCTGCTGGGGAGACAGGGCAGGGAGCTGATCTGGCTGAAAAGAAGTTGAGGAAAATAAAAACACTGTTCAGTTCTGCAAATTGCCTGCTCTGGGTCACCCTGTGCGCTTGTGCCAGCAGGAAGCTGGGAATGAAGCAGCAGCAGGAGCTCTCCATCCAGGCTGGGCGAGGTGACATTGCCAGTCCCACCCTGGAGAGCCCTAATCCCACCAGGAACTGCCTCCTCCAGCCAGGATCATCCCCAAAATGCCAGAGGGGGACACACAGAGAGCGAGGTGCTCACACTGCAGCCCACAGGGTGTGCAGCCAGCGTGGATGAAGCTGGGAATTGTCAGGCTCATGCCTGCCCTCTCCAGCCTTGCACCCTGGATCCCTGCAGGGGATCCCCCAGGCACATCTAAATGTCCATCCCTAAACATCCTTAAACATCCCAAAAATAGCTGGAGAAAAGGCTGAGGGTGTCCAGTAGCATCTGCTGGGGTGGTGCTGTGCCTGCAGAGGTCGAATGTCAGTTCAGGGGTGGAAAGGTCCTTCTGGAGACCCAGGATCAGGAGGCCAAAGGGCGAATAGTGGCTGAAGGCTTTGCTCTGGCTTGGACCAGAGGTGACAAGCATATCCTTAACTCCTGTCCCCTGTTCCCAGTGGCATTGCTGACAATGGAGGACTGGCCATTTGCTCTTTTCTCTGAGTCCATTTTCTCTGGAGAAATCAATCAGGCCACCAGGCAGTCAATCAGGCAGTCAATCAATGAGCCAGCCAATCCGAACCGTTTGGAAAAGGGATCCTGCAGAGACCCGGACTCCCCCCAAGAGGCCCCGTGAGCTTCACAGAGAAAACTGCAGCTCTGGGGAGGCTGAGAGCACCCCCAGCCCAGGGCACAGCTCCTGCCCCTCTGAGGCCACAGCTATCCCAGCCTGGGGCATGTCCAGGTCCGGGGCACTCCAAGCCCCGGGAGCAAAGCATTCCCTGGCTGAAAATGGTCCCTCCTGGGGGGTCGAATTTGCCTCCCCCCCTCTGGGACTTGGAAGAGTTGCTGCTGCTGACATCTAGTGACAGGGAGAGCCGGCAAGGGGAGTCACCTGGAGCTCTGGCAAAGCCTCCCCCGCGGGAAGAACCCGCTCGGGTCTTCCCCCAGCCGGGCTCCCAGCGGGATGCGGGGAGTGCAGCGAGCGAGCGCCGGGCGACCCGCGGGGTCCCGGCCACTTCCAGGCACCGCAGGACCTTCTCCTCCTCCTCCTCCAGTGCCCACCCGAAGGGAACGGGCGCGTCCTGTTCCCAGCCTCCCCACAGCCTTTCCCGGTCTGTTTAAGCACAGGCTCGATGTTGGGTTTGCTGCCTAACGGAGCACAGGGAGGGGACGAAATACCCCAAGGGGAGGAGCCGGGGTGCCACCCAGGCAGTCCCCAGCCGCTGCCGGGGGCTGTCGCCCCTTCACCCACGGCTCGTTCTTCCCAGGGTCGCGGGGAGCCCCGGGAATTACGCGCAGGAGAAGCGTCCGCTCCGAGCTGAGCAGAGGGAGGATGCGAGCGGGATGCTCAAAGCACGGGAGCTGCAGCCCACATCCCCGCGGCCACGGGGACCGAGTCTCTCAACCACGCCAGGGCTGCCTTTAGAGCTCCACAGGGATGGGGGAAACCTCTGGGGTCCCGTTCGCGGTGCAAGAACAAAGCCCTGAGGACAGCTGGGTTCTGGGGCTGTGGGAAATCTGCAGCAGGGACCCCCGAGCACACACAGATACGCGCGGCTCGGCTCGGTGCTCAGGACGCGCTGCGCGGAGCTGCACAAGGCAGAGGCAGAGCTGGGGCTGCCACCCCGCACACACCTGCCCCAACCCGCGGCATTCCCAGGCTCGGCATCACCGGGGGATTCCCGGCGCTCTGCAAAATCTGCCTCCCTCCTCCCCCGCACAGTCTCCCCATGCTCCTCTTCCCCAGCCAGAAGTGCCTTAATTCGCGGGGTGAATTTGGGCATTTCCCTGCAAGCAGGACTATCCGAAATGACAGCAGGAGAGAGCCCAGCGCTTGGGGCCAGAGCAGAGGAGGCACCAGAAAGCTGATGATCACGGAGTCAGGGAATGGCTTGGGGCTGGAAAGGACCTTCACGAGCATCTCGTTCCAAGCCCCTGCCACGGGCAGCGACACCTTCCAGGAGCCCGGGCTGCTCCGCGCCCCGTCCGGCCCGGCCGCGGCGATGCCACCCCGGGCTCGTCACGGCTGCGGGAGCGCCGGGCAGCAGCAGAGCCCCCGTGCCCGGGGGTGGCCCAAATACCCCCGCAAGCGAGCCCGGCTGAAAGTTGTGCCCCCGCTCCCCCCGCGCCGCGCTACTCACCCAGGAGGATCAGTGTGCAGAAGCAGAGGATGCCCCTCATCCTACCGCTCGGCAC
>VZRX01007398.1:22583-36558 GCA_013398075.1 Notiomystis cincta | reverse complement strand
TCGGCCCGCGGGGAGCGTCTCGTGTCCCTGTGTCTTGGGCACGGCCCCTTTCACCCCTGCCGGCCCCAGGCTGGTTTCTTCCTCGCCCGCTGCTCTCTTGGGGGGTCCGGCGTCTCTCTCCTCTCCCTACCCCTCCCGTCCCTGGGGAAGCAGCGGCCTCATCGCCTTGGACCTGTGTCCTCTCTTGACTGTGTGCTGGCAGCGACACAGCCCTGAAGACTTGGGCCACGTCCTACCACCCCTCCCAGCCACGGCACCCTCCATTCATCCCCTGCAATGTGATGACCTTCCAATTCTCCTCCAAAACCCTCTGTAAATTCCGGAGATGTGCTCCCATAACTTTCCATCCAGTTCCACACACCTCCTTCACCGTGGTGCACTGGCCCCTCACCACCATTCACTGGTGCCTCCCCCAGCTCTAATCCCCAGCAAGTGACCCTGTTTTGGGGAGCCACACAGCAGAGCTTGGCTCCTTAATCTTTATGATGATGAGTGAGCATCATTTTTCACTGCCTCCATTTCATGCATGGAGTACCTGAGACACAAAACCTGAAGTGACATCTTCAGGTTCCCCCAGTAATTAACTGACTGATGGAGCAGGAACAGCCTCATTCCCAAGTCAGTATCCTGTAAATACAACCCCTTCCCTTCCCTTCCCTTCCCTTCCCTTCCCTTCCCTTCCCTTCCCTTCCCTTCCCTTCCCTTCCCTTCCCTTCCCTTCCCTTCCCTTCCCTTCCCTTCCCTTCCCTTCCCTTCCCTTCCCTTCCCTTCCCTTCCCTTCCCTTCCCTTCCCTTCCCTTCCCTTCCCTTCCCTTCCCTTCCCTTCCCTTCCCTTCCCAGCACAGGACACTTTTCCCACACTGGCAGCCCAGGCAGTGCTTTTGGATATTTGCAGAGAGAGCTTTTTCCCTCTGCTGGCTCAGGTATTTTCACTAAACAGGTATTTAAATGCTCTGGGAAGTTGTTTTTTTTCCGCTGGAGCTGTTCAGGGTTCTTAACTTGCATTTCCTCGTGGCATCACCTCATTAATCCTCCAGCAAGCTCTTCTGCAAAACCAGAGGAATTGCACACTTTTATTTTTCAGGAGTAAAACAGAGAAGGGAAATAATTCATACAGCCATTTGTACATGTTATATATCAAACAGAAAAAGTCAAGAAAATACTTCTTATTTTCTTTTTTCCATTCTTTTTCCTTCCCTCTTGGCAAATCAAAAGGAAAGCGTGATCCTTGGCCTTCCTCTCCTTTTGAAAGCTTCCACCATGTTCCAGTCTGGAACTATTCATTTAACAGGTCTCCTAGTCCTCTGTCAGAATTGAAAATTTGTAAATGCATAAATGTCTTTAGCAACTGTACTTCACACCCAGAATGAGTATCTCCTGAGCTACTCAGCAGGGAAAAAGAAAGTGTTAATAAAGCTTCATTTGGAGTAAAAAACATTGCTCTGGAGCTGGTTTTTTTTGATTTCTTTAAGAAGAGTATGATTATGTTTAAGCAAATTTCAAACTGAAATTGCGCTGAGCTGCAGTTGAAACATCAACTGGGAAACTGGGGAAATGATTGGATTTTTCTGCTTATTATTATTTTTAATTATCTTTGCAGATTTTTCTTCAGTGTTCTATTTTTGAAGTGGCTGTTTGTCCAGGGAAAAAAAATCACTGGAACATATGTGAGTTTTTGTGGGGTTTTAACAAACGAAAAAAACATTTTCCTTGGAAAATGTCTCTGCTTCCCTCAGGAAAGAGAAATTCTGATGCTCTCGGACCAAAGGAGGTGATCTGAGCCCCATCACCCTGCACATTAAGGAGGGGATGGGTTTAGCTCAGTGCCCCATCTCACACAAGGGAGCTGGGATGTGGGACTTGCTTTCCCTGGCTCTGTCTTGTCCCTTTTTGGGGTCTGAGCAGCAGGAAAATCTTCCTTTTGGTCAAATCAGGGAAGCTGCTGAAATTCCTCCATCCACACAGCTCCAGCCAGAGGAACAACGTGGAGGCTGCCTTGGTGTCCCCTCTCAGGCTAAGGACGAGCTGCAGCCTCCCCTCTGGACAAGGGGAAGCTGCCAAGGAATCAGTGCAATGAAAGCATCGTTTCTTCCTAAGTCTGGAGAGGAAAAAGAACCGGGGCTTTGGGGACGTGGAGGGTCTGGGTACAGACAGCCCCCACTGCCAGGGAGGCATTTCCTGCCTTTCCTGTAATTGCTTGTGGACAACCAGGGCAGACAAGTGTTGCACTGGGAAAAGCTGCCCAGAAAAGATCCTGGAGATCCCGTGGAGAGAGAGGAACCATTGTTCCCTGCTGCCTCATTTGCCAGCTCTGGGCTCTCTCCTCCTGGCTGGGTGGGTGCTGAGATGAACAGAGTGCAGTAAAGCCACTCCTTCCACCAACACCCCCCTCTGAAAGTCACCTGCTCCTTCCTTTGCAAATGAGTCAAGGTATTGATCAGTCAGCTGGAAAAACATCCCATTGTTGCTCCTGTTTGACCTATCCCGAAAAGACTCTCCCCAGAGCTCCAGCCAAGAGATTTCGCAGAGACAGAGAAAGAAAGGATTGTTTGGGTAGGCCCATGGAGAAATCACTGGGCAGAGGAGCACATAAAATATGCTGATTAAAAGAAGTGCACTTGTGAGAGTGAAACTGGTCCCTGTGGAGAGTGGAACACAACTTTGGGGTTTGCTGTGCAGGACCCCACCGTGCCCAGGGCGATGGGTGGGCTCCAGCTCCCAGATTGCATGGAAACAAGGCAAGAGAGCTGTAGCTGTCACTTTTCATGAACAGTGAAGTGACTACTGAGGGTTTAAGGGATTCATGCAACTCAGGAAAGCTGGGAAACAGCCAGAACTGTTCCATCCCTCCCTGCACAGCACTCCTGCTTCAAAATGCCCCTCAGGGAAATGGTGGCAAACCTTGGCCTGTGACACACTGGGGAGAAGACAAACCACTGCTGGCCAGGAGGCATGGGGAGCTTTGAACTGAGCATGAAACTCTGCAAAAGTGGGGTGGGAAATGGGAGAATCCACGGAAACTGTTGCTAGGGAGAAAGGATAAGCCAGGCAGACGTGGGGAGGATGCCCAGGCAGTATGAGGTGGAAAAGCCCCACACACTGACTGTCTTTACCTCCAAAACTGGGAAAAACCAGAGAAGCCCCTGCCCAAAACATTTCTAGATCCCACTGTTTGGAGCCATTTGGAAAATTTCAACATTTGGACTAAGGCCAAATAAAAAAGTCTTTGACTTTGAGGTCAGCTCTGCAAACTTCCCTGGTGAGGTGCCAAGAAAATCCTGATAATGGTTTGATTGATAGGGTTGTGTTGGAATTGCTCAAAACTTCTGGAACCCCACCCAACTTCACACCACTTGTGCAAAAACCAAACTGCAGAAACCCTGAGGCCTAGTCCTTCCTCACCTTAGAAATAAATGGTTTCCTAACTGGACCCTGTTCTGCTTCTTGGGGTCAAAATATGTGGGACCTAAGCAAAACTTTGTGTGCAAAGACAGATATTTAGCAAAGTGAGGTGCAGAGCAAAGCAGGGATACATTGCCTGCTGTGCTGAGGGTGTTGAAGGACAGAAGGAAACGGGATGAGCTGTCTCTCCTTTACCAGAAATACGTGGCAGGAAGAAACCCAGTGGAGGTGAACCCACCACAGTCCTCGGGAGGGAGGAATGTGGTCTCCTGTAGGATGGCTCCTGGACCCAGTCCCACCCTGTCCATCCCTGGCAGCGCTGTCCAAACACTCCTGGAGCTCTGGCAGAGTTGGGAATGTGCCCATTCCCTGGGCAGCCTGGGCAGTGCCAGCACCCTCTGGGGAAGAACCTTTTCCATAGATCCACCTAAACCTCCCTGCCCCAGCTCCAGCCTCTCCCTCAGCAGGGCAGAAGAGGAAGGACCTTCTGCCTGTTTTAATTCCATGGGGTTTGGAAACAGAGAGCCAGAGGCTGTGACATGGATCCACTTCCAGGGATGGGGTGACTTTGGCCTGATGTTCTCCACAGCCTGGAGGAGACACAGGTGTGGGCAAGGAGGGCAGAGATCATTTGGGTGAGGTGGATGGGCGTCACCTGTCTCTGCTGCATCCCACCCCAGAGAGAGGGCCAGGAGGAAAACAGATCCAAAACTGATTGGGAAAATGGGATCTTTGGTGTGTCATTGCCTTACCACAGGATTTTGTGACTGTTAAAACCTAACATGGTTCCAAAAAATTAACTGGACTATTTCCCAGAAGAGCCCTCCAGCAAGGGGGAGTGAAGTGCAGGGACCTCACCTTAGCTCAGAGACCCCTGGGGATTCCAGGTGGGAGGTTAAGGGAGTATTTGGAAAAGTTCTGCCCCATGCTGTCCTCATTCTTACCCTCTTCCTTCCCTATCCAGTACTGGCCCCTGTCAGAAGTGGATTAACCCTTTCCTGGCCTGGAGAAGCTGCTGGGATGTGCATCCTGACCTGCTGTGCTCAGGCAACAACTTGCATTATCTGCATCACCTCTCTAATCAGGTGCTGTTGCTTCTGATTTTAAGGAGGGGCAGGAGGAGGGTCCTAGTTCTGGCCTATCAGCTGTTTGCTAGAGTGCAAGAGCTGTGAACTGAAATCTGGGGGCTTGTGTTTAGGAACTTTTGCTCTTGCTCCTCTTTATTGCATGCAGATGTGTTCTCATGGGACCCTCTTGTTGCTGAACTTCTGAAATAATTCAGCCTCTGAAACTGGACTGACAGGAGAGCAGCAGGGTTCCTTGTTAGCATTTAGCATCAAATTAGACCAAACCCCAATAACTGCCCCTGCTGTGAAATCTTTTCAGGAAGATCTTTGTTCTTCCAAGGACCCTGGAGTGTCTCAGCACCTGTAGGGTGTGTAAAGTCATTGCCAAGCAGGTTTGACTTGCCATGGTTTGCCATAATTTTGATGTGTCCAAAGGGAAAAGGGAATTTGAGCGATGTAATGAGCCCAAACTCCCTGTACCCTTTGCATATTCATTCAGGGGATGCCTCAAAAGGAGAACACAGAAGCTGGACAGACATTGTCCAGAAGTGAAGGAAGAATCAGGGCTGATACAGTTATGTGTTTGCCTTGGTGTCTGTAAGATCCCTTAGAAAAATCAATATGACAACTTTGTCTTCTGTAATATGAACCATTGAAGAGAGTGGGAAAAGCAAAGTGCACTGAGAAAGAAAATGTGCTGAGAAATTAGAATTATAGACTCATGGAACAGTTTGGCTTGGAAGGGACCTTAAAGCTCCATCCCATTCCAACCCCTGCCATGGGCAGGGACACCTTCCACTATCCCAGGCTGCTCCAAACCCCATCCAACCTGGCCTTGAACAATTGATTTGTTTAAGATTTGCCATAACAACTTTGGCCCCCAAGATGGAAATGAAGCTCTAATGAAAAACCCCCATGAAATGTAGCAGGAGCTGAATATCACAGAGACCTCAAGAATGAGCAGAAACAGGATGAAATCATTCAAAATCTGAAGCCACGAACCTGCAAGTAAAAGTTTCCTTGAAAAGAGCACTTGATAAACCCTTTCTCTGCCAGACAGAATTCCCAGCTGGAGCCATGGCAGTTTGACCTGGTGATGGTGATGGATGGAGGGGCAGCATTTCTGGTTACATGGAAGTGCTGGAGGCACCATGCCTTTAAAGCACCTGAGTCTCTGAAAAATCAAACAACCCACTGCTGGAGGCTTCACACTCATCACCCCCTTGGGAAGTGTGGAGGAGGAAGGACTATTTTGGGAAAGACCCCTGAGTTGGACAGGCCCAGCAGTGTGCTGTCCCTGCCACGATGTGACAGTGTCTGGGCCAGCTTCCGATTCCTGGGATGGAACCACTTCTCCTAAAGCCACTCAAGATGTGCAAACAGCCCTTCAACAGCAGCTTGCCAGGCTGTGTGGCTTTCTCTGGGCTGCAGTAGCCTTGGTAACTCTCAGGGAAAAAATAACCTAATTTTCTCTTTCATCCATAAGCTGAACCCTTTAATTTGCTTTCAAGTGAATTAAACATAAGCCTCCATTTTTCTAATTCCTTTGTCCTAATTTAAAAGTACCGACATTTATCAAAGGAGTTTTCTGGGTTCCCCATTTGCAGCTCATTGTTTCAGTATTTTTTAAATAAACCAGAGACTGATGTTTTTATTGCTGAAATGCTTTCCTTCCCTCCTCCTTTTCTTAATAACAAGGGGCTATTGTGTTCATTTCTAAACTTTCTCCTGTCCTGCTGTGTTACCCAGGTGGCCACAGTTCATAGCTGGGATTTGCCATCGTTGTCTTGGGTAACGCAGGAGCATCTCTGAGGGCACAGAGCCTGGTTCAGCTGTCCTGAGTCCACCTTCAGCCCCTCAATATTCCACATGCCAGTGACCCACAGTTCATGCCATGAAGTTATCAGAGGTAGCAGTGCTGGAGAACAGCCCCAGTGTTATGAGAACTGATTTAGCAGCACCAGTTTATTTGTATTTCCAGAAACAGAGGCTGCTTGAACAACTCTCACCCTGAAGTGTGGGTTTGGTGTCCTTGATCCTTTCTGAGAAAGAAATTTCACTTGTTCAGTGTTTGCACAGCATCACACACATTGAAATCATCCTCTCAGAGTCAACAGGAGCCTAAACACAGCCCAAGACACAACCTGGGCAGAGAACCCTTCCCCCAGGGGGACCCTCTGAGAAAGCCTGAGCACTTGCTTTCCTTTGTTTTTCCTTTGTTTTTCCTTTGTTTTTCCTTTGTTTTTCCTTTGTTTTTCCTTTGTTTTTCCTTTGTTTTTCCTTTGTTTTTCCTTTGTTTTTCCTTTGTTTTTCCTTTGGGGTGGTTGGAATGGCCTGCAGGCTGATGGGCAGCCCCGGGGAGCAAAGCCCCGTGTTTCTGCCCTGGCGTGGAGGGCTGGCCCTGGAAACCTTTCCCACGCCTCTGTCCTGGCTGGCACTCCAGAGCCTTCTGGGAAGGACAAGGGGACGGAGCTCACTCATCAAGGGCTGACAGCTCTTCTCCAGACAGTGTTATTCATTCCAGCACCAGGCTGTTTTTCAATGGCTCATGACAAATCTCCATTTCCCCTCAGAATTATGGGTTGTATTTTCCTTTGCTTTCTGACCCTGATAGCCCTCCCACCACGCATTAAGTTATCCCAGAGCATCTGCTCTTCCATCAGTGTTAATCTTGGGTCCTGGCATTTGAGGAGCAATGATGGGAAGTACTTAGCACCAGACCTAATTCCACACCCTTTCGTGGCTTGGTCCAGTCAAGGTCGGATCCTGAGGCTTGTGCTCTGACAAGGCTCCCGCCTGCTTAGAGACCTCCCTGCCTGTGCTGAGGACTAAGGAGCTCACCATTAAAATAAGACTGTAAAAGATAGAATTACACCTTTTAAACCTGGGGAACGTAGGGATGTACTTAGCTCAGGAAGAGGACGAGGTGTCAGCAGAAGGTACATTGTATGTGGGGAAGAATGAAGTTGAAAGCAAGTTTAAGCTACAGTTTTCTTATCCTTTTGCTGGATTTGGAAATATTTCCAAAAAAACTTCTCCTCTGCTGTGTGGCCCAGTGTGGGGCACAGCCTTACCCTGCTGCAGGCACTGTGATTCTCCATGCCCAGCCTTGCTCGGTGCCTCCTGCCTTGGATGGAAAGACAGATGGAGCTGGAGCTGGGTGGGGGCCACTGCTGCCAGGGAGGGGTTAACCCTGGGCTGCCCCAGCAGGAACCTCATTCCATAACCTGGGAGAATGGGCTTAAGAGCAAACCTGGAATGACAGAATCATTAGGATGGAAAAACCCTCCAAGACCAGCAAGTCCAACCTTCCCCAGCACTGCCAGGGCCAGCATTGCCCCTGTCCCCAAGTGCCACATTCACAGGGCTTTAAATCCCTCCAGGGATGGGGATCCACCCCTGCCCTGGGCACTTCCAAGGCCTGACCACACTTTCCATTGAGAAATTCCTGCTGGATTCCACCCTGAGCCTGCCCTGGCCCAGCCTGAGGCCGTTCCCTCTCCTCCTGTCCCTGTTCCCTGGGAGCAGAGCCCAAATCCCCCCGGCTGCCCCCTCCTGTCAGGGACTTGTGCAGAGCCACAAGGTCCCCCCTGAGCCTCCTTTGCTCCAGGCTCAGCCCCTTCCCAGCTCCCTCAGGGATTCTCCAGCCCCTTCCCAGCTCCCTCAGGAATTCTCCAGCCCCTTCTCAGCTCCCTCAGTAATTCTCCAGCCCTTTCCCAGCTCCCTCAGCCTCTCCTGAGGCTCCAAACCCTTGCACTGATTTCCTGATCTCCACTGGCAGTAGCTTGGTTACAGCCCCTCAGTGCAGAGGAGTGGAAGAAGAGCCGAGCACTGGACCTGTGTTTTCTCCATCGCTCCTGAATCCATCTCAGCTGCCTGTTGTGAGGAATTGAACTTTAAAAGGAAAAACCAGCACATTGTTTTTCAGTGAACATCTGTCCTTCGTTCCCTGGTGGACATTTTCTCTTGAAATGCTTACAAATAAGAAAGTTTTCTTTATGGACTTAGAAAATACCCTTTTAAAAGTAAAGTAAGGTTTCAGTCTCTTCTGGCAGCAATTAAGAATACAGGGTATTGTGCTTTTGAAAATTGAGCCTCTTATTTAACTGTCTAAATAGAGATTTAATTTTCCTGCTTTTGGCACCTAAGCTTGAAAATTTTCTTCTTACAGATGAAAACAGAACATTATAGAAATTGAGTCTGTGGCATTTTTATTCTGCTTTGTGAGAGAGAAAAAAATGAGGAAGATAATTTATCAGTATTTGCACCTCTTATTCTAACCTCTTTGAACCAAAATCCCTCCTAAATGTCAGCTCTGGATCACTCTGGATATACCATAAAGGCTGTTTTTTAGCAGAGACTCAGAACAGCCAAGCCATGGAGGTGGGCAAGTGCTGCACATGTTGGCTGAGCTGTTTCCCTCAACTCGTGTTCCAGTGACCTCTCAGCAGAGGGTGCAGCAGATTCAGAGCAATAAATAAAGAAAGACCTCTCAGGTCTCCCAGTCCAACTGTTCCCAGCACGGCCAAGGCCACCACAGCCCCCTGTCCCCAAGTGCCACATCCACAGGGCTTTGGAATCTCTCAGAGGTCTTTTCCAACCTCACAGATTCTGTGGAGCCCTGTCCCCCATGGTGTTCCCAGCCCGGATCAGCAGGGATCAGGCTCTAATTCCTCCTCCAGGATGTCCTAACGAGCTGTTGGTCTCAGTGGGGCCTTTAGACACCTCTGGAGCTGGGTGAGAGCAGCAGGTGCAAAGAGGAGCCTGCTGTGATCCACCTCTGCAGCCCCTCAGCCTCTTGCCTTTCCTCCATCTCCTGCACACCCCAGGGCACTTCTTCCTTGTGATGGGACACTTTTAGGCTCTGCTTCACATCTCACAAATCCAGGCTGGAGGGGCAGTGGCCCCTCAGGGGCTCTCCCTGCAGCAGTGGCTCCAGGGTCCCCATGTGCTGGATCCTCTTCCCAGCCAAGGGTTTGCTTGAGGGCTGCTGGAGGGGGGCACGCTGTGGGATGGGAATGTGCACCTTCCAGGAACTGGGGGGATGTCTTCCCCAGCTCCAGTGACAATGGGGAAACACTGCCAGGGCTGCCTCTGGCAAACGCAGCCCCAAGCAGGGTTGTGTTGCTGTGTCTGCCTTGTGCTGGGTTTTATTCCCAAAGGCTGATTGAATGAAGAAAAATCCAGCATGGAAAAAGGAAAGGCAAGCCCAGAGGGAAATGCCTCTGGTGCTGGAGGGGCTGCAAGCATAGCAGGGAGAGAGGATGAGGTGGTCTCAGAAGTGTTTCTGTGTTTGTGGCTAACTGGACAGGTCATGGAGTGTGGGCTTGCCAAAACCACTGGAGGTTCCAGTGGCTGGTGCATCCTCCCAGAGACAATTTCCAGCCACGAGGAACACCCTTCCATGGAGCTGCATGTGTGCTGCCTGACAAAAGCCCTTTGTCCCCAGAGCCAAAGCTCCCATAGCCAGTGGATCCCTGTAATTACCATAATCTGCTGTCGATTAGATGGGATAGCTCTGTTATCACTGTTAATAAAAACTAATTAGTGAGGCTGTCACAGGGAGTGTTTCTGTAAGGGAAGGGTTTTGTCCTTAACTTCTCATAAAGGCTCTATCTAAAATCAGAGGGAGGCTCTGCCTTCAAGGGCACTGGTGCTCTGTGGCTTACAGTCCCCTGCAGGGCAATGCTCCACAGATTTCTCCCAAGAACTGCCAGCAGGGTAGGAAAACAGGACTGGGATGGGAAATGTAGCAAGGTTCAGGCAGCCCTGGAGAGGTGCAGGGCAGGTGGAGGAGGATGGGATGAGAAGGTGGAATAAAAGGGCAAAGGATTATCTTTTCTTCATGAAGCTGGAATGGCTGGAGCTGGGTCAGGGAGGTTTAGGTGGATATCAGGAAAGGTTTTTCCCTCAGAGGGTGCTGGCACTGCCCAAGCTCCCCAGGGAATGGGCACATTCCCAGCTCTGCCAGAGCTCCAGGAGGGTTTGGACAGCACTGCCAGGGATGGACAGGCTGGGATTGTTGGGGGTCTGTGCAGGGTCAGGGGTGGAACTGGATGGTCCCTGTGGGCCCCTCCCAACTCAGGGGATTCCCTGATTTTGTGCTAAGGCAAAACTCCCTTCACATCTGGAAAGATTTGATGGAAGATGACAAGGTTGCCACTGAGTAGTAAAGGATGATTCCAGTTTTAATGAGAAACATGAGCATGTTGCCCAAAGTCATTTTAGGTGCTTTTTTCTGATGGGAATCTGCTCAATCAAAAGAAAAAATATCTCACATTTCTCTTAATCCTATGGTTTCCTCCATGGCTCAAATCTTCCATGAACCAGAGCCTAAACAGCTGCTTTGTCAGGAGAGGAGAACATTGGAAAGGAGCTGATTGCTCATCCCATACCTGACATGGGTGATTTTGCAATGGGAAAGCTCAAGAACTCCCTCGAGTTTTGGGTTGGAGGTTCACATTCAGTACTGCTGCAAGGAGGAAGGTCTGCTCAGGGGCAGGGATTGAGAAGATGGAGATGCTCAGAGGAAAAGGTAGCAAATAAATATACCCCTAGATCCTTTTCTTTCATGTGAAAGAACATAATTAGGGTCTGTTTGGTGTCACAGCTAGAGGAGAAGTGGCCCTCTCCTCTCACAAGCCATTACTGAAGCAGGAGCAAGACTGCCAAAATAAAGCCCCTTCCATGCTCTGATCCATGCAGAACCAGGCCCTTTTGCTCGTGAGAAGCAAAACCCCTCCATGATCCATCATTGGTGCCTATTGAGTGAAACTCCTCATGAATTGCAGGGGAGACCCCAATCACTCTGGCAGTGAGTGCCTTTGCTTTCCAATATTTGATAAAAAATCCAAATCTTTACAGTCTCTCTTTTAATTAAAGCAGCAGCAATTCTGAGTTGATGGGTGGTCCTGTGAGGACTTTGCTGAGGTGGCCTCACACTGCTGTCAGGACCAGGGGATGAAGTTGGGCTCAGTTCTTGTTAGGCTGCTGTCAGGTTCAGGGGGTGAGGTTGGGCTCAGTTCTTGTTTGGCTGCTGTCAGCTTCAGGGGGAGAGGTTGGGCTCAGTTCTTGTTTGGCTGCTGTCAGCTTCAGGGGGAGAGGTTGGGCTCAGTTCTTGTTAGGCTGCTGTCAGGTTCAGGGGGTGAGGTTGGGCTCAGTTCTTGTTTGGCTGCTGTCAGGACCAGGGGGTGAGGCTGGGCTCAGTTCTTGTTTGGCTGCTGTCAGGTTCAGGGAGTGGCATCTGGTTTCATTTGTAAGACAAAAGAAGGACCGGTCCTAAGAGCTTCCTTAATGGATGTTTGGTACTTTGCAAAGGGAAATGGTCCTGTTAAAGATACAACAGGGGATGAGCTTGTGGTTCTGTCCTTTGATCTTCCTCCTCTTCCCTCTCCCTTAAAGCTGCCGGCTGTCACCTGCAGACAACATTCTGCCCCCCAGCCAGAGAGGAGAGGGGGCAATGTCACATCCAGGAAGGCGCATTTTCCAATGCTCAAAGCACTGGCCTGGTGTTCATCCCTTTGCTTTGGCACACAGGGATTAACCTCCTTAAAACTGCCAGTGCTGCTCCCCCAGCCTGCCTCAGTTTCCCCAGCTGTAAAAAACCAGTAGTGCTTAGGCAAGGTGCCAGGGACCTGGGAATTACTTGAGGGGAAGAAACCACTACATGGAATGTGCTTTTGCAGGAAAACAAATACATATTCTGTGCAACTGTGCTCTTGTTTTTAAACCCTTTTGCTTCCCAGGGCTCATTGTCCCTGCCACAGGACGCTGCTGGCAGCACACACAGAGGCTCGTGGCAGGGGCAGGTGCTGGCAGCCTGTGCAGCAAAGAGCCCCAGTGCCAGCACTGTTCCCTCCTCACACGGCTCAGTCGTGCCCTGTCCTGTCTCTGGGTGTGCCTGGGATGTGTCTTCCCTGGAAAACGTGGGACACAAGGCTGGAACTCAAAATATGTGGCAGGCTGATTGCTGGGGGCAGGCTCTGAGATTTCCCTCAGGGTCAGAGGGGAGGAACAGGGGGTTTAGGCTTCAGCCCCTCTTGGCCCAAGTTGTGTCAACATCTGCTCACATGAACTGTGTCTTCTGAGCTCCACTGGCTCTGAGGAGCAGGAGCTGTGGACAGGTACCTGCCCTGGAAACAGCCAAATGTTGATTACGTGGGACCACCCTCGGGGTCTGTAATGGCAGCTGATCCCTGTGGTAGATTAATGCCCCTGAACAAGTCAGCAGCAGCAGAGTTTGGTGTGCAGGCTGCTCGTCCCTCTCCGCCAGGCAAACCCCTCTGCAGAAGTTGTTTCTGAGGTGTTTCACCTGTCCTGGTCTCAGCCTCAAAACACCAGGTCCCTGCAAAACTGAACAAGGCTGTTGTATGACCTGCCTATACAGGGCTAGGAAAAAATACTGGCTCCAATAGGAACAGAGATTTCATGGAATCACAGAACAGTTTGGGTTGGGAGGACCTTAAAGACCATCTCTGCCATGGGCAGAGAACCTTCCACATGGAAATGCAGGGCCATGGGAGCTGATTTCCAGCATGTATTTACTTATTTACAGACCCCCTTCCAAAGCCCAGCAGCCCAGAGTGCTGTCTCTGTTGCTCCAGCACAAATCAGGATGGGCTGGACTGTGGTGGAGCCCTGCCCTGAGCAGATGGGCAGAGGTTCCACCTGCAGAGTCAGCAGCAGCCAGAGCTGCTCCCCTGTGGCAGCGAGGGAGGGGAGATTTCCTGGGGTGAAGAGCTCCTCCACCCCTGCTGGCAACCTCACACTACAAAGGAGGGGTTCTAGGGCTGGGGTTTGGTACCACAATGTGCCCTGTGTTCCATCTTTCAGGGGTGAGCAGTGTTGTGCTGTGTCTGTGGAGGCACCAGGCCTTCAGGACGCTGCCAAAGGACGTGTGAAACTCCAGGGCTCCTCGTGGCTGCTTCCTCTTATCCAACTCTGGGGCCAGAGTTCTTCCCTGTGAGCGTGGGCAGGCCCTGGCCCAGCGTGCCCAGAGGGTGTGGCTGCCCCTGGATCCCTGGGAATGTCCAGGGCCAGGCTGGACACTGGGCTTGGAGCAGCCTGGGACAGTGGGAGGTGTCCCTGCCATGACAGGGCGGAACAAGAGGATTTTTAAAGTCCCAACTCAAACTGTTCTGTGATTTTGTGGTCTCCAAAGCCCTGGGAGACACTCAGGTGGGTCCTTTGTGGGGGACAGCTGGGACCTGTGAGGCCTGGGGACCTCTAGCAGCAGAGTGAGGAGCTCTGTGCTGGAAATGATTCATTTACCTTGGATTTGGTGGAAGGTTGGGCTGGGTGATCTTGGAGGTCCTTTCCAGCCTTAGGGGTTCCGTGATTCTCTTTGAAACACCTTGGGATGGTACAAAAGAGCAGGGAACTGAGTTCCATTCTCATTTGGATTTGGGGGAGATCATCTTCTGCACCGGAGGTCTTGCCAGGATGGGTCCCTGCCCAGCCCCAGTCAACCCAGTTTGATTGTCCTGTGGTGGGCAGGGACATGCTGG
>VZRX01007398.1:0-22326 GCA_013398075.1 Notiomystis cincta | reverse complement strand
GTTTGGGTTGGGAGGACCTTAAAGACCATCTCTGCCATGGGCAGAGAACCTTCCACACGGAAATGCAGGGCCATGGGAGCTGATTTCCAGCATGTATTTACTTATTTACAGACTCCCTTCCAAAGCCCAGCAGCCCAGAGTGCTGTCTCTGTTGCTCCAGCACAAATCAGGATGGGCTGGACTGTGGTGGAGCCCTGCCCTGAGCAGATGGGCAGAGGTTCCACCTGCAGAGTCAGCAGCAGCCAGAGCTGCTCCCCTGTGGCAGCGAGGGAGGGGAGATTTCCTGGGGTGAAGAGCTCCTCCACCCCTGCTGGCAACCTCACACTACAAAGGAGGGGTTCTAGGGCTGGGGTTTGGTACCACAATGTGCCCTGTGTTCCATCTTTCAGGGGTGAGCAGTGTTGTGCTGTGTCTGTGGAGGCACCAGGCCTTCAGGACGCTGCCAAAGGACGTGTGAAACTCCAGGGCTCCTCGTGGCTGCTTCCTCTTATCCAACTCTGGGGCCAGAGTTCTTCCCTGTGAGCGTGGGCAGGCCCTGGCCCAGCGTGCCCAGAGGGTGTGGCTGCCCCTGGATCCCTGGGAATGTCCAGGGCCAGGCTGGACACTGGGCTTGGAGCAGCCTGGGACAGTGGGAGGTGTCCCTGCCATGACAGGGCGGAACAAGAGGATTTTTAAAGTCCCAACTCAAACTGTTCTGTGATTTTGTGGTCTCCAAAGCCCTGGGAGACACTCAGGTGGGTCCTTTGTGGGGGACAGCTGGGACCTGTGAGGCCTGGGGACCTCTAGCAGCAGAGTGAGGAGCTCTGTGCTGGAAATGATTCATTTACCTTGGATTTGGTGGAAGGTTGGGCTGGGTGATCTTGGAGGTCCTTTCCAGCCTTAGGGGTTCCGTGATTCTCTTTGAAACACCTTGGGATGGTACAAAAGAGCAGGGAACTGAGTTCCATTCTCATTTGGATTTGGGGGAGATCATCTTCTGCACCGGAGGTCTTGCCAGGATGGGTCCCTGCCCAGCCCCAGTCAACCCAGTTTGATTGTCCTGTGGTGGGCAGGGACATGCTGGAGCAAACCCACAAAACCATCCCAGAGCAGACAACCTTCCTCTGCACCTTCCTTCTGTCACACATTTGTTATCCCTTTTGCTAGCCAGCAGTGAAAACCCAAATTTCCAAAAGAAATTCAGGGCAGAAGTTGGATTTGTCCTGCTGGAATGTTCTGGTGCCTTTGATGGTCTTTGAAGCATCATTGCAGGACAGGAGGGAGGGGTTTCCTGCAGAATTCACATCCCAGCTCCGAATCAAGTTACATTTCAAAGTGCTCAGATCTTGCCTTGGATTAGGAGGAATTTGGATCTGCCCCTGGCAGCTGTCTCAACAATTTGGAGAATTCAGAGCCAGAAATTGGCATCGATATCAAAGGGGTTTTTCACACCTCTCCAGGGCCTTGATGTTGGTGTCATCCATTGGTTCATTATCTCAGAGGGTGTAAGAACAGCCCAGAGGAAGGTTTGAACTGAAACTTCGAGACCACTTCCAAGTTTTCTAAGATATTCCAAGACTTTGACCTTGCCAGCCTTTAAGGTAGATATGGTTACCAAATGTTTTGTTCTTTCCTGAAAACAGAGATAAAATCAAAACAGAAGAGCTTCTTTTCTTTCAAGGATAAAAAAATCAACCTTTCACTGAACCCAGTGTTTTGTGAGGTTTTGGCAAAAAAAGCTTCCCCAGGTTCAGTCTCCAGTGAGCAATGAGTATTTTCAAAGGAAGCTGACACTTTCCACACACACCAAAAAAAAAAAAAAACAAACCTTCATTCATTTCAAATCACTTTTACAAATAATGGAATTGTAAATATTTTAGCAGCTCCCCCCTGGATGCAGTCACTTTATAACTTACTAAATCACTTTCTAGGAGAAATACTGCCAAACTCTGCTTTTCTTAAATCCTCACTGTCCAGGATTCTTCATCCTGAATCAAGCAATCAAGTGATGGATGGATGTCACTCACACTTAGGTAGCCCACTCCAAGACCCTTCCCTCTGGCACTTCACACTTCCTGCAAAGCCAGTGCACAGGTAATGCTTCCTTTGCTGACTTTCCAGCCTTAAGCTGGAGGAGCTCAGGGTTGGATGGGATTTTGGGAAGGGATTGTTCCCTGGGAGGGTGTAAGGCCCTGGCACAGGGTGCCCAGAGCAGCTGTGGCTGCCCCTGGATCCCTGGCAGTGCCCAAGGCCAGGTTGGACATTGGGGCTTGGAGAATCCTGAGATAGTGGAAGGTGTCCTTGTCCCTGGCAGGGGTGGAACAAGAGGAATTTTAAAGTCCCTTTTAAGATAACCATTGTGTGGTTCCCTGATTCTGTGATCCCTCTGAGTGCTGGCCCACACACTTTGCTGTGTATCCTCTGCTGGAGCATGACTCACGGTGTGACTCCTTCAGAGAGCACTTTCCAGTTTATTAGAAGAGATTCCTCCATTCCATTAGCCAGGACATTTTCTGAGTTTGTTTTTTTTAAACACCACAGCATGCTGGATCTTACTCTGCTCTCCAGTTGGTGTTTCCAATAACCACTCCAAAAGTGAGGGAGAGCGTGATTTTCCAGGCCTTTATTCTCTCACATTTACTCTCACAACTTTTAAAATTACATGTTGTTCTGGCTTTCCTCCAGGGAAGCACTGGAGGATATTCTTTGCTTCCAATGACAATTATAATATATCCCCTTGTAGTTCATCTCCCCCTGGGCTGGGCGATGGACACAGCTTCCCACCCCAGGATTTCATCAGATGTGATGATTTTCCACCTGCTCCAGGAGCCAAACAGAGTCTGGGATGGACATCCATAGAAGAGCTGCAGTTATTTTCCCTCCCTTGTACTCCTGGAGATCCTTTTGTGGTTCAAAGGTGCTGTGTTCCCCCTGGTCCTCCTGTGGCACCACTTACCAGGACAGGGGAAATGGCTCCAGGCTGCGGGAGGGGAGACTTAGATGGGATTTTAGGGAGAAATTTTCCCCTGTGTGGGGAAGAACCCTGGCACAGAGTGCCCAGAGCAGCTGTGGCTGCCCCTGGATCCCTGGCAGTGCCCAAGGCCAGGCTGGACACTGGGGCTTGGAGCAGCCTGGGACAGTGGGAGGTGTCCCTGCCATGGCAGGGCTGGGATGGGATGATCTTTATGGTCCCTTCCATCCCAAACCATTCCATGGTTCTGTGACTCTCCACTACTGTACTCTGGACTAATTGTGGGTTTCATCAGCAACCCTGGTTTCTCTGGCAAGGATCTTCCTTCTGCTTAATCCTGCCACTGTTTGCCAGCCCTGCCCAGCTGCCTGCTGGGGTGCAAAAGCCCCAGGAGATGCCAGGTGCCCCAGGTGCCCCAGGGCCCTGGCAGGGCAGGGCCGCTGAAGGGACATTTCCTACAGCAAACAATTGCTTGTCCTGAAGCTGTAGCAGTGCCAGCTGACCCCAGGTGACTCACATCTCCCATTTATCTGGATTTTATGCTGTCTGACCTCCATCTCCCTCCCTTCATTGCTGGAAAACAATAAATCAGGATTCAGTGTTGCCTGTGCAATGAGAACCTCGGGCCTGATTTCTCAGCTGGTGTCAATGACTGGACATCCCCAGCTCTGCTGCAGCCAAAGTTCTCTGAGGTGAGCACCAACCCCTTCCCCCAGGCCTCTCTGGGCCTCTCTGTGAGGCTGGAAAATAAAATGTCCGTGGAAAAAGACGTCCCTCTTTTCCTCTCTCTCTGTGATGGACAATACAGCAGAGCAATTTCCCCAAAGTGTTCTCTAGAACAGCATAGAGTATGGATTGATTAGTTTGCAATTTTTTTGGTGGTGCAGCTGCCCAGAAATCAGGCTGAGAGCACAGGTGGGACACTTTGCAGCTCACAGCCTCGGTGCAGAGAATTGCTGCCTGTTCAACTGCTCTGCTCCTCCGAAGATCCTCTTTTGCTGTGCTGTCCCTCTGGTCCTGCAAAAGAAACTTTTCTTAATGGTATTTCTTATATTGTTCTTTTGGTTGATTGTTATTCCTTTTTTTGGTGTCTGTAAAGTTCCTGTGTGTGATGAGGGCACTGTGCTGACACAGATGCAGTGCTGAGGTGACAGGACACAGAGCAGAGGACTCTCCAGAGAACCCAGATGTGTGAGGAGAGGAAATCCCAGACTTCAAATTTCAGTGCTAACAGCCCCAACACACGTCAGAGGCTGCACAGGAGTCTTACTGAGAAGTTTTGCATTGGGGTGTCTGGAAATCTTCTCCTCCCACCTTTCCAGCACCACAGCTGGCAGCCAGCAGCTCCCTGTTGGTGTGCTGGGGGGTTTGCACCATCATCCCTCAGTGGCAATGGGACAGTGCTGCCTTGGACCTGGTCCACCTCCAGGAAATCAGGGAATCCCAGCATGGTTTGGGTTGGGAAGGACCTCAAATCCCATCCAGGGCCACCCCTGCCATGGCAGGGACACCTCCCACTGTCCCAGGCTGCTCCAACCCCAATGTCCAGCCTGGCCTTGGACGCTGCCAGGGATCCAGGGGCAGCCACAGCTGCTCTGGCCACCCTGTGCCAGGGCCTCCCCACCCTCCCAGGGAACAATTCCTTCCCAATATCCCATCCATCCCTGCCCTCTGGCAGTGGGAAGTCATTCCCTGTGTCCTGGCACTCCAGGCCCTTGTAAAAAAGTCTCTCTGCTTTGAAGGTAGCTGAAAATAAATGGATTCAGGAGTTTTTGGGAGGAGGAGGAAAGGGAAGACCAGAAAGAGGCAGAAATAACCCAAATTCTTTGGGAAACAGGCAGTGGGGGATGTCTGGCTGTGGCCAACACGGAGACCCTACAAATCACGGGAAATCTAAAAGGAAGGGGCTCCACAGCCACAACTGACACAGGATCAGAATTCAAACACTTTGGCTTTTTGTCTGTATCAGTTTTTGGATGTGGCTGCCCAGCAGATTCTGGGCCAGCCCCTGCAGGACAGGTTGTAGATGTGAGCAGGGAGCAGCAGGGACAGGTTCCCTTTCTGAGGGGAGAATCACACAGAGCCTGCAGGTCTGGGGAGGCTCTGGGCACCGTGGGAGCCAAGGCACCCAGAGAGAAAATTCTGCCCCTTTTCTGTGCCCACAGCCCCATTCCANAGACCTGTGAGCTTGCCGGAATCTGCTGAGAAGCTCAGAAGGATGTTTTTTTCTCTATTTAATTTTTTTTCCTCACATCTTCATGTTTTCAATTACTGTCTATAGGCATAGACTATTTATAATCAGGAGAAGGTACTCAACCCACGCCCCCAGGAGATGCAGCCTGGTTCAGAGCAAGGTTCAGAGCTTGTGAACAATTTTTTTTCAGGCCCCTGATTTTACTGGAATCAATGAAAAACAACTAAAGTAAGTCAAGCCCAACTATTTCCCCTCTTATTTTCAGAGAAATGAAAAAAAGTCAGAAAAATTATAATTTAGGGTCAACACAAAATATTTCCCTTTTTCTTCTAATTAAATTTTTTGCTTAATTTCTAAGTTTTAAAAAATAACCAGGTCCACTATGAAAGAAATTCCACTTTCAGATGACAAATGGAAGCTGAAAGGTTTTGCTTTGAAAGTGCTCTGGTGTTTCTGATGTGAAACATAAGACAGGTTGAAAAGAAATATTTTGACACTTCACTTCCATCATCCCCTTACTTTTATTTTCAGTTCAAACCATCAGCTACACTCAGCCCATATTCTCCAATAACCCACAGCCCCCATCCCCCCACTTTTAATTGAATTCACTTCTTGTGAAAAATGGCTCACAGGTCTCTGCACAACATTTGGTCCAAGCTGGTCAATGACTACTTTTAATTTCTGCTTTCTTCCCCTGGATTTTGCTGGCCACCAGCAATGGCAAGCACAGCCATAAATTGGGGATTACAGCCCAAAATGAGAGGGAGAAGGGAGGACAACACTTCCTTTCTCTTTGGAGAAGAAGGGAAAAGAGAGGAGAAATTACATAAAAATATTTTGCTGAGCCAAAGTGATCCCAGAAGAGCTCAACCCATCTGAGAGTCCCAAAATGGTTTGGGATGAAGGCACCTCAAAGCCCACCCAGTGCCACCCCTGCCATGGCAGGGACACCTCCCACTGTCCCAGGGGGATCCAAATCCCAGTGTCCAACCTGGCCTTGGACACTGCCAGGGATCCAGGGGCAGCCACAGCTGCTCTGGGCACCCTGTGCCAGGGCCTGCCCACCCTCCCAGTGGGGAATTTCTTCCTGAAATGTAAATCTCCAATCCTTCAGTTTAAAAGAGGAATCTTCAGAGGCACATTTGGCCCGTGAGGAGCAGGACCCTGCAGTGCCCAGCTGTGGGAGCAAGCCAGCAGCCAGAAGTGGCTGCAGCAGCACCCCTGGCACCCCCAGCTCCTAAACCAGCTGTGAGGAAGAGGAGGACAGGGAATTCTCCCAAGGCTCTCTCAGTGGTGGGTTGTGAAGGAGAGATTTTTCTCCTTTGTGAAAATCCCCCTGTAGCATCCCTGCTCAGGCAGCACTTGGCAGACTCCAGTTTGACATGGATAATCCTCTGGGATAAAGGGAACCTTCCTCTTGTAGCAAACTGGACGTTATTCTGCCGCTGTTCCTCACACCTCTGTCACAGGGGAAGGGCAGCTCTCCTTAGGCACGGCCATAAAGAGGTCACAAAGACATTGTTTGGTACCTGCACACCAGCACAGGCTGTGCCATGCCCAGCACAGGCACTCCAAGGGGTCTCAGGCTGAAGGATACTGCTCGGAGTAAGAGTTTTCCAACAGCAGAGGATCTTACCAACAGCACTGGGATTTCCCAGGGTAGGTGGAAGTGTGTCTTTGTCAGCAGCAGCTCCAGGTTTGCTCAGCTCTCACTTTAAATGAACTGTGATCAATTAAAAGCTCTGCTCACTACTTATTCAAAGAACATATAAATCTTCAGAGTCTGCTGTTCCCTTCTGGACTGCCTTTGGAAGACTGAAAATAAAACCAGTGCCAATTCTAAATATTTTCTGTCTCCATGTTCCCGAGCTCAGATGAGTCTGACGGCTCTGGAAAGCTGCAAGGAAACAACCAGAGCAGACCAGAAATCTGGGGGGGAAATTTCACCTCTTGCCACCTTTGAAGGGAAAATATTCCTTCTGGTTTTCTGCTGATTTTGGACAAATGTGGGCTTTCGGGGAGACTAAGAGAAGAGTTCCAGCACTGTTACTGTTGAAATCCAGCTATAAAAACACAAAGAAACTTCTCACTCACCTGAGAGGTTTTGAACTCTGTACAAAGAGGTATCCCAAAAACTTCCTTGAAGCAGGTTCAAATTCACTTTAAGGGGTGGGGGATAATATTCTCCCACCTGGAAGTGCATCTTCCTAATGAGTAGCTCCTAATTAAATATGCTGGGCAGACGAGGTGGAGCTTGAGCAGCAGTTTTCCTTCCTGCCCCCCTTTTCAGGGCACACCCAGGACCACGCTGCCCCAGCCTTCCCAGGCTGTCAAGGAAGCACTTTGGAACATGTCCCACATGCACTCAACCCAAATCAATCTGCACTGGACTGACTTTCTCCTGTTAACTGAGTCACTGGAGACAGTGAAGACGAAGGTGGGACAGAGCCTGTGCTTGCCAGGCAGGGAAGGACATTCCTGCCCCTTGCCAAGGCCAGGAGCGTGCCCAGAGCCTCCCCCCAAATAGCAGTGCTGGGTGCTGGGTGCTCTGGGACCGAGGACAGCTGGGCCTGATGATCCCAGAGATCCTTTCTGACCAGAATGATGCCACGATCCCCTGGCTGAAAGCAGCCCCCAAACTGCCCAGGCAGTCCTGTCCCCACACAAGGAGCTGGGGCTGAAACTTGCCTTCACCATGGGGAGGCAGTGAAGCCAGGGCTTTGTTCCACCTGCCCTGCTCTGACCCATGGGCTCCCATGGCCCCAAGGGCTGCTCAGGCAGAGGGTGAATACTTTCCCTTTGCAGCCGTGGTTTGTCTCCTGCAGCTCAGAACAAATTGTGCTTCTCCACTTAGACCCAATCCTTGTTGGTGCCCTGTTTTTGAAAGCTGCTGGACTCACAGAATTATAAAGGATAGGATGGTTTGTGTTGGATGGGACCTTAAAGATCATCTACTTCCAACACCTCCCACTATCCCAGGTGGATCCAAGCTCCATCCAACCTGGCCTTGGACACTTCCAGGGATCCAGGGGCAGCCACAGCTGCTCTGGGCACCCTGTGCCAGGGCCTTACACCCTCCCAGCCAGGAATTCCTTCCTAATGTCCAATCTAAATCTACACTCCTTAAGTTTGAAGCCAGTCCCTGTGTCCTGTCCCTCCAGGCCTTGTCCCCAGTCCCTCTCCAACTCTCCTGGAGCCCCTTCAGGCCCTGCCAGGGGCTCTGAGGTTTCCCTGGAGCCTTCCCTTCTCCAGGGGAACATTCCCAGCTCTCCCAGCCTGGCTCCAGAGCAGAGGGACTCCAGCCCCAAATCCCAGGCTATAATAAGAAGAGCAGTCCTGTTTTCAGGGTAACTGCTGTTCAGGGTCCTACCCCAGGCCCCAGCCAAGCCAGTCAAGGAGAATTGCTTGATTTACATCAGTTGATAATCCCAACTGGTATCTAAAAGCAAGAGGAAAGAGGCAAAGTTCCATAAAAACAGAGCTGGATGCCTGGAAAACCCATTAAAACCCCTCAAAATACAATGAATAATGAATCCTTAGTTGGCCATAATGTCTGTGTAACCCAGTGGGCAGCTGACATAACATTTATCTTCCAAATGTTACCTCTGGTCCCTTAAAACACATTATCAGCACAGATTTGTGTTGCTGGAGAACTGGAAACATAAACACTCCAATTAAAATCTTTATCAGTCAGACAATGCCTGGGAATTGAAGTCCTGTGCTGAGCCTGTCCATCTCCCACTGATGGCCCCAAAGATACCCTGCTGGAAAAGCTCTGCAAAGCAGACTGGGAGAACATGGTCCTTGTGCTGCTGGCCAGTTAATTGTGGGTTACAGCAGCATTTTGTCGTTGTTGTGCTGGTGGTTTGGGTTTTTTCTCTTTCCCTCAGCACTGGAAATTCATTAGTCACAGGGGCGGGAGGTTAAACGGCACTGCGTGCAGAGCCTGGTTTATTTTGGGTTCCACGAGCTTCACAGAATTTCTGCCTAATGCTTTTGCATTGTCTCCTGCCCTCTCCTCCTCCTTGCCATTATTCTTGTCAGTCCAACAACTAACAAGGCTGATCTCACTGCTTCCTGATCCCTGCTCCCCCTCCCAGCTCTCCCTTCACAGGACTTTTCATTGTAAGGCAGCTGAATAGAAAAGACTCAAAGGCACAAAGGGCTCTGAGGGATTTGCTTCCAGTCAGTCTCCCCTGAGGCACAGGTGTCTTTGTGTCCTTGAAACCTCACCAACACTGAGGAAATGTGGGATCTTAAACTGGTCTTCAAACTGATGCACACCTTGCTCTGCTCTGCCTCTTCCCAGCCTCTGCCCAGTGCTCAGGTTCATGGTCTGGGAGCACAGAAATTAAAGCAGGCAGCAGGTCCCCCCAGCTGGAGTCTGACCCATGATGCCTCTTTAACAGCAGAACTCGTGGACTTGGCTCTGAATTTTCATTCTTGTTATTTTTTGTCATGAGCCTCATGGTGATGTTGGCGTGTCTTCCCTTCCTATTCACCCTGTAATTGTGATCATTTGGATTCACATAATTCCAGGTTTTCAAAACCTAAAATCTCTGTGACTTTAAATGGGTGTTCATATCTCCATCCAAATCAGCTGCTCATCCTCCATTCCTAATCAAGGGAGCAAAATGAGTATTCCAGGACTGACTTATCCCATCCTGAGTCAATTTCTGAAGTAAACCAGGTGCTCATACCCTGACTGAGCCCACGGATACCAAAGGAGCCCAGGCACTGCCCCTGGGGAGACTTCCACCCTGCAGACCTGGCTGCTTGAATCGTAAAATCTCAGACTCCTTTGGCTTGGAGGGGACCTTGGAGCCCATCCAGAGTCAGCCCTGCCATGGCAGGGACACCTCCCACTGTCCCAGGGAGCCCCAATGTCCAGCCTGGCCTTGAACTCCAGAGATGGGGCATCAACAAATCCACGCTGCTGTCTCCTCTCTGTGGAGATTGACCCCAACCAACATCCTCACCTCAGGGCATCAAAAGGACTCAGAGAAATCTGAGGTTTTGTTTTACAGCAGGAAAAACTATTTGACATAAATTAACCTGGGTGTCCACAAGCTGTGGAAATTCCCCCTTGGAAAATGTTCTTGGGGAAGCAAATTGGGGAGAGAGATGGATGGGAGAACAGTTAGAGGCCAGCCACGCACTCCATCAAGCCTAAAGGAATGAGCTGTCACAGGGATATATAGGGAGAGGGACACTGCTTAGTAAATTAAAGCCCTGACAGCCTTGACTCCACTCCAAAGAGCTAATTGGAAAGACTTCAGCTGTGCTGTCCCCAGAGAGCGATGTCTCAATCACTGCCCTCCCCGGGTCAGCTCAGACAGGTTACCCTCTGCTGCCTGGGCTTTTCCTGGAACAGGCTCAGGAGGGTGAGGACAGGAGGAAATGTCTTTGCTTGGCTTCTGCACGGCTCCCCCAGAGGACACCCAGAGGAAAGGCTGGTCCCTGGCTGCTGGCAGGGCTGTCTCAGCACAGAGCTGCTGCCACCAGCCAAGAAGTTGTGCCACTTGGTCAGACTGGAGACCTGCTGGTGGTGGCTGGTGGCAGAGCTACCCCACTCAGAGAGAGGATCCGGCCTCATTACACCTATGGAATAAACACTGAAATTTCACACTCTTAATTACAGCTGCAACTGATTCCACTGTTACTGATTAAGTACCAATTATGCAGATTTACTATAGCCTGTGGCCATCATTTGATGACCCAAAATTACTTGTATTAACCATTAAGGTGACATCTGAGATACTGCTCCTTCTTGATTAACTGGCAGGAGAAGCCTGGTTCTGGGCAGGGAAGGCCTGAATTTCTAACAGTGGCTGCTTTGACTTCGTTGGTTCATAAAATCTTCTGGTTTCCTCTAGAGGATACTGAGCTCCTTGACACACAGTGGGTGCATTTCCCAGCTTGTTTGGGAGCAGCTGATCCATCAGAGCTGGGCCTGGAGAAGTCATTACTGCACCGCTTACTCTGTACTCTCTTTAAGAGAGAGAAACTGCTTGCACTCTGTTCTGTGGGAGACATGAAAATTTGGCAGTGTACATTTTTATATCATTTCATAATGGAAGTGCACAGGTGCTCTGGAGTTATTGGAAAAGCTCTCCCTCCCTGGAGGTAAAATGTGATCACCTTGTTCAAGCCTGGCCAAGAAATGCAGACAAATCCTCTGCCTCTTCCAAGAGAGCCCCAAGAGCTACAATTGCCTGAAGAAATTAGGAGTACAGTTCTTCTCCATGACCCAGTAGTAACAATTGAAGAAAATATTCCTCTCAGTTCAGGCCAATCTCATCTGTAGCTCTGAGCAACGTAAAGTTTTCTTACCAAGTTATTGTAATTCCATCATTTCGAAACACTTTCCCTGTGGCCTCTCGGAAAATGAGCATTTTTGGTAAGGCAGCGTGCATCTAAATAAGAGAGAGACACTTTCAGTGCTGTACAATGGGCTGGAGAGGCACAGACAATGGCCCCACAGTGGGAAGGAGGACAGGAAGGTTTCCTGCAGGAGTGCCTTTCAAAACATCCATTCAGATGCTGGATGTGCCAGAGTGTCTCTGAGGCACTCAAAGGGACATTCCAGCAGCTGGGGCTGGAGAGCTGGGCTCTGCTGGGAGGGGGAGAGGGGCAAACACCCCTCTGAGAGGGAGGGCTGCCAGGAGGGCTCCTGGTGTGGAAGGGCAGGTAAATGCACTGCAGTGGTGTTCTGATCTCACAGCAGCTTCACACAGATGGATCCCATCCTCCTGCAAAGGTCTGGCACTGAAGGGAGGGGAGCTGAAGGGGAGGAAGGGCGAGCTGAGCCCTGCAGGATGTCCCAGACTCCAGATTGTTGGGACCCTGGAAATCACCTCCAGGTGACAAACACCATAAAATATATACTAATCAGACTAATAAAGTAGAGCTAATCAAGACAGCCTCACCACTTGGGAGCATCAGAAGACTTCCATGATTTCTGTGAAGCTGCTCCTGGTTTGCCCCCTGCAGTAGAAAGTTCAGCCCCAAATTCTACAAAGCTGTGCTGTGCAGCTGTGCCCATCACACACGTCCCAGCAGGAGGAAGGTACATCCTCCACCCAGGGACAGGACCAGGGAGCAGCTGGAGCTGGGCCAGGGCAGGGCCAGGCTGGATTTTGGGAAAGGTTCTTCCCCCAGAGGGTGCTGGCACTGCCCAGGCTCCCCAGGGAATGGGCACATTCCCAACTCTGCCAGAGCTCCAGGAGGGTTTGGACAGCGCTGCCAGGGATGGACAGGGTGGGATTGTTGGGGGGTCTGAGCAGGGCCAGGGGCTGGACTGGGTGATCCTGTGGGTCTCTCCCAGCTCAGAATACTCTGGGATTCTCTGCTGACCAACCTCATCCCAGACCATCTGTGTCTTGTCACAGTTTTTAACACAGCTTCCCAAGGACAGAAACATCTCAGAACAACACCTTTGGCTGGCCCTTGATCTCTGAGCTCCTGCCACCCCAGCCACACAGCCCCCAGGGTCAGGATGTTGACAAGCTGCTGTTACCACTTGGCTGCAGATGAAGAGCCTGGCTCAAGGCTGGAAGCTGGACAGCCCCCCCTGCTCTGCAGGCTGCTGCTGGGCCTGGGATATCACCCAGGCCAACCCCTGACTGAGTACTCACACTTGGTTTTAATTACTGCTGCAATTAACTTTGGTTTCTTGGCTGCCTTTCCATGCAGCTCTGCAGGGAAGAGTAGCCCTGAAGCCACTGCTGAGGGCTCACTGTGCAGGAAGGGATGTGCCCCGAGCTCCCAAGATGCTGCAAAGACCAGGAGAAGAAATGAGCTGGGATGAGAACCAGCAAAAGTGACAGAAGTGCCACAGAGCCTGTTCAGGGGAGCCAGAAGGGACTTGAAAGAGCTGTGCAGCCTTTGAGTGCAGCTGCTCACATTTCATCTGAACACAGGGACAGGGATAAAATCACAGAATCACAGAACAGTCTTAAAGGTCACCTAACCCAACTTCCCTGCCATGCACAGGGACATCTTCAACTAAACCAGGCTGCTCAGAGCCCTGTCCAGCCTGACTTAGGATGTTTCCAGGGGTGGGGCAGCCACCACCTCACTGGGCAACTTGTAGTGTTTTATCACCCTCCCTGTAAAAACTTCTAAATATCTAACCTAAACTGGCATCTTTTAGTGTAAAACCACCACCCCTGGTCCTCTGAGTGTGGTGGAAAGCACTGCCCATTGCTCTCCCTGTCAGCTCTGATGATGCAGTCTCAGGATTTGTTCCCTCCCCTGAGGGGCTCAGACTCCCCCATTTGGGAAGGTCTGATGGCCATGAAGGTCTCAGATGAGCAGTGCTGCTGCTGCCACGCTCTGTGACCACAAACAGGGCACACAAGGAAAACCAGCAGCCACACCAGGTGTCTTTGGCAGCAGCTCTGCTCCAGCTGTGTCTCTGAGCAAAGTAAAACATGGAACAACCCTCTCCATCCTGGTCCTGACTGGAAGTTTCCTGCTTTCATTTCAGTCCTACAAAAGTCCTTGGGAACCCAAGGCCTGTCCTGCTCCTCCCACACCCTTCTAGGTCAGAGAGGAACAGGAGCTGCCACCCTTCTCACCCCATCCTGCCCTGCTCCGCTTTGGAGCCCAGCCCAAGCTGGCCCTGGGCAGTCAGGCAGTGCCAACCTTCCCCAGGCCCCGAGGGACGTGGGCTCAGAGCCCCAGCCCATGGCCCCAGCCCTCAGCAGGCTGTAGAGGGGGGTGATCCTTGGCCACCTTCCTCTGTCCTCACGCTGAAGATCTTCCCAGGCTTTCTGGGCCCTGTCCAGATCTCCTCTGCCATTGCCAAGGGTTGCTCCTGGGGGTCCTTGCCCCAAACCAATCCCAAACCTGGGGCTACAGAGGAAAACACTGCCTTGTGCAAGGGCTGTCTCCAAACACAGCCCTGCAGCCACTTTGCCCTCAGCCCTGAGAAGCTCCAAAGCTGTGACACCAGCTGTGCCAAAAATGTGATTTACACCACGAAACACATGCTGAGAGCCTTTAAGTGGGCAAAGCTGTAGGTGGGACATTTTCACTGCAGTGATTTATCAGATCCCACCAGCACCTTGTCTGTTAGGATTTAAGAACTGCTGCCCCACTCAGTACTGACCACAGCCTTGGACAGGGGATCCCAGGCTGTCCCTCAGGTCTTCTCAGTGACACATCCAACTTTGAGGCCTTACTGCCATTTCCTGGATGTGTCCTGCAGCACATAAAGGGTTACTGTGCAGCCAAGGAGCTCGTGGTGGGGCAAGGGCAGACAAGGAAAGCATTAATCACAAGGAAAAATGTGAGGAATGTCACCCTCTGCAAAATCAAGCTCTTGTTATCAGTTTGAAAGACAACCATTCTGGAGAGGCCTGGGGTTTGCTTCCTTCCCAGTCCTCCATCAAGCCAACACCAGGGGCATGAGGCAAATTTACCTCTGTCCCTGCAGACTGGGGACTGACAGGGTCACTGGTCACCCTCCAAGTCCAGGGTCAGAGACCTCCCTGCCTGGTCAGGTGTCCTGGGACCTTGCAGGGCTGCAGGAATGTGGAGCCTCAAAATTCAGGGTCAGGGCACTCCAGGGAAAGCACCACCATGGTGGGAGGGACTGGAGACACTGGGCACAGGGAGGAGTCTGAAGGGTCCAGGAGAGAGGTTTCTTCCATGCCTGGGACAAGCAGAAGTGGCAGAGCAATGACAAGGAGCTTGGTGGGGTTGTGGGGCAGCTCCTGAACAGAATTCCCAAGGGCCAGAGGAAGGTCACACCAGCAGTGCTGTTCTGAGTCAGCTCCACAGCCTTCCCTTCCCTGAAATCCAATCCAAGGTTCCACCTCATTTGAGTTATTTTACTTCATGGTTAGATGGGAGCATCCCTGCAATACAAGGAGCTACAATAACAAGGGCCACACAAGTGTCCTCTAAATAAAAAAGGATAACCCTGAAAGACTTCCAGGCATGTAGAGGACCTTCAGAGGGTCACAGAATCACAGAATTGTTTGGGTTGGGAGGGTTTAAAGGCCATGCAGTTCAACCCCCTGTCATGGGCAGGGCAACTTCCACTGAACCACCCTGGCCTTGGACACTTCAGGGATGGGGCAGCCACTTGCTGTCAGCAGGAGCAGAAACTGCACAGTTTCCAGTCCATCCCACATTCCACATTCCACCTCTAATTCCAGTCAGCTCTACCCCTCTGGCCCACATGCCCAAACACAGTCTCAGATCTGTCCCTCCTGGGTGCTGCAGCTCCTGCAGCCCACGAGGGGCTCTTGGATGGGCTCCAGTTGTGGCTGCAGCAGGTTAAGGGTGGATGTGTGAAAGGGAAACTCTCCCTGTGGCTGTGCTTCTCTGTCCTTTCCAACTGCTGGAGGGCAAAATCCATCCCCTGCCTGGAAGGTCTGGTGTTGAGTAATTGTGGGTGAGCACTGAGCAGAGGTGGCTCAGGCTGGACAGGGCCTGGAGCAGCCTGGGCTGGTGCAAGGTGTCCCATTTGACAGGCTCTAAGCTCCCTTCCAGCCCAAACCACTCCACGATTCCCTGTAGTGCTCTGATTCCTTCCCTCCACTCACCATCAGGTGGCAGAAGGAGCTTCTGGCTCTCTGAGGTCCCTTTTCACACAGAGAGGACACGAGAGGGGCTGCATTTGCTGCTGGGAAGGTTTCCCTGGAGGGGAGCTTTGCCCAGCTCCATGATTTCTGTAAAACACGGGTTACAGCCCTGAGGACAAAGGTGGTAGAGAAGCCAAGCTGTGTCCCCTGGCTCCTTCGAGGCCACACAATGAAGAAGCTGAGACACAGATCTTGGAGTCCTGGAATGGGTTGGGTTGGAGGGACCACAAAGCCCATCCAGTGCCACCTCTTTCCATGGGCAGGGACACCTCCCACAGTCCCAGGGTGCTCCAGGCCCTGTCCAGCCTGGCCTGGAATGGTTCCAGGGATGGGGCATCCTCTTCCATGCCTGTGATCCATGGGTTTGGAGTACTTCTTTCCACTGTGGACTTATGTGAAGCCAACGTTTCTTTTGCAACAGCAGAGGCTTTTACAGCCCAGCACAGGAGGGCAGAAATGCAGCATTCTGTTCCTGTGTGGGCCTTGAACCACAGCCCCAGGCCGCTCATTGGGGATTTGTGCACTTTTTCCACACGTGGCAGATAGGGGTGACTCTTCCCAGGACAGTTCCCCTGAAATAACCCCAATATATGTGTGAGGCTGGCAGCAAAGAAATGACCCTCAAGGGCTGGAAAAGGCTGAGACACCAACAGCTCCACCCCTGGAGGTCTTCAAGGCCAGACTGGACAAGACCCTGACAAGGCTGGTCTGGCCCTGTAGCTGACCCTGCTGTGGGCAGGAGGGTGGACTGGGGAAGTCCTGAGGCCCCTTCCTGCAAATGAACCTGCGCCCCTTTGGGTTGAGAGCCCAAAAACCTCCTGTTGCTTCTCTGCCCCAAGCCACAGCTCTGACTAGAACCTGGAGAGCCTTTCCCTGCTTCTCTCCCTCAGCTGGAGACTGCTGAGCCAAACACGAAGTCTGTGAAGATCCACTGGATTCTGGGCTGAGGGAGCTGAGGATGAGTTTTGCAGAACATTTTGTCTGGCGGGAGAAGCTGATTTGGGTTGGTTTCCTTTTTCACCAGGAATATCAGCTGGAAGCATGCAAAGACATGGGAAAGGGCTCCCCAAAGCTGATGACTTTGTGGATTAATATAATCACAGGGTTTTTTTGAGAGAAGAATTTTGTACCTTCACTCCTTTATAAAGGAGACTTTCCACAGAAAAATCCGAGTGAGAAGGAAGTCAAAGGAGCAAAGGCTCATCTCCTCTGATTTATCCAAGTGGAAGTGGCTTGGAGCATTGCAAACCTGGTCAGTTTTTCTTGTGTGGTATTGCAAACATTTTGATATTTATTCTGTGTGGATTGTTCGTGATATTGGACCACTTTAGTGAAATTACCATGCGAAAAAATTGACTGTGAATTTTCAAATTGTGATGCTTTCCAACTGCACAGGTCTTCTGTACTCAGTGACCCCAAATGGCCAAGAGCAGCTTTCACATCTCATTGGGAATCACAATGATTCAGAACTGAGAAAAATTGATGAGAAAATTGATTTTAACAGAATTTCAGTGGAGAATAATCCAAAGAAGCATTCTCATTTTGCACTGGCATTCCCCTCTGGGTGTGCCAGGTCCTCATGGAAGTCTTTGTTCCCAGGTTTGCTTTATGTGCTACTCTTTTCACCTGCACAGGAGCTCAAGGGACACCTGACATTCCATTGTGTTGCCTGAGCTAAACCCCACCACCCTGAAGTTGATTTTTTACCTTCTGCAATCCAAATGTTCTTCAATGTATTGATTTTCTACACTTCATTCAAGAAGAGACCAAATGTTAACCCCAGGGAAATTTTTCAGAAAGGGAAACTTCCCTCTTGTGACCCTTCATTAATTAACTTTCCCTTTTGTCTTCCTCCCCAAACCTGCTTTGGTCCCTCCTTGCTCTGCTGGGAATTGCTGCTGAGGTCACAGCCCACTGGGACAAGAAAGAAGCTCCTGCCACTCCTGGTGTGATGGGGCCCAGGCTGTGATGGGGCCATGAAGCCCCATCCCAGTCCTGAGCTCCACCAGGCTGGGATGAGGCCAGGAGATTTGGAAGCCTGCAAAGAGGACTTGTTTGGACCTGTCCATTTGAACCTGTCTCTCTCCCTGGCTCAGCCCCCCTGGCTCAGGTGCCTGGAGCAGCCCAGGTCCTGTGGGTGGTTCCAGTGCTGCCCACAAGCCCAGCCTGAGGGCCAGGAGTGCTCCCAGAACACTGGGAATTGAGTGCCCTGGAGAAATTTGTATAAGCCTGGCTGCATTTCAATGGGATCTGGGCTCCTGGGTTGCTCTGGCTCCCTTTGAAGGTTTCAGCCTTTAAGGAATTAATCACAATGGGAAGACAAGCAGCATTTAAAGCACACTACATCCCATTCTCAGCAGAGGTCACAGCAGGTCTGTCACTGCAGCAGCTGAGGATCTGACCCAAGGACAATTTGCTTTGTTTCAGGGAAAATTCCTTCCTGAGCGTTTCAAACAGGCAAGCATTGGGCTTTAAATCCACCCAATTAGCTCCAGCACGAGTGTCCCTCAGCCACAGAGGAGCCTTAGAAAAAACGCAGGCAAAGTTCCCCAGGCCCAGAATGAATTGCAATAAGCCAGGGGTGCAGAGCAGACTCATTTCTCTCACTGCTGGGCTGCCTCTTACTCCTGCCATGGCTTTTGCACTTTCCAGCAGCTGCTTCTGTCGGGGGAGACTCCTCCCTCCCCAGCAGGGCTGGAGGACGGAAATTTGGACAGCCAGCCCTGCCTGTGTGACCGACACGCTGTGCCCTAATTGCAATCTGCCACCCCAGGCAAACGGCCTGATTTGTTTAAATAAAGACAGCCCTGGCAGCACCTGTCCCCAGGTGAAAATGGCCCTGTCTCCAAACCTCTGTGGAAGGTGCAATTTGTGCCCGTGGCTGAGCTTTATTAAAAGCTCCCCCAGAGTCCCTCGTGCCTTTATCCGAGCAGGCACTGTCACACTTCTCCCGCAGACACAGCAGCGCTGCCTCGGAGCTGGAGAAAGCCGCGGTTTGCGGTGGGCAGGGCAGGGTTTGGGCAAGTTAAAGGCACGCTCACAGGCTGTAGCTTTACAACGGCTCTTACTCAGATCAGCTGCTTGGGAACAGTGCTTATTCCAGATTTAGGGGCTAAATGCCCGCCAGCCGTGTCTCAGTGGCCTCATCCCAGGAGGACTTGGACCCACATCGTCAGAATTGCAGAGCATTAGGGCTGGACAAGCCCTGGGAGCTCTAGGATTGAACAGTGCCCAGAGGAGTGGAGGGGGGTCCCTCCCTGGAAGTGTTGCACAAAACCAGACGGGGCTTACTGGTGGACTGGGCACTCAGGGTTAGGGAAGGACCTGACCTCAGAGGTTCTTTCCAACCTTAATGATTCTGATTCTCTGACTCGACCTGACAACCTCACCCCTCCTTGCTGATCCCTCCTATCCTCAGGTGCCACAGAATCCCAGGACTGATCTCTGCTTTGTACATCTTCTCATCCTCTCCCTCTATTCCTGTCTGCCTTCTTTTCCTCCTTGGTGGTGTCTTCTCTCATCTGCCCTTCAGTTTTCCTTTCATCTTTCTGTTCCATAGCTCATAAAGCTTTTGTCAATAAGTGGTGACTGCTCAGGTAACTACTACAAAAGAAAGCTTTGGAAAAACACCTGAACTCTGTCTTAGGGACAGCAAAGAAACTTCTGAGTATTTTAATTTACCCCTGAGCCAAAAAAAAAAAAAAAGAAAAAGAAAAAGAAAGACCAGCAGATGCAAGAGCTGGTATTTTCTTCATCAGGAGGCACAGACCCTGGAGGGACTCGAGGTCTGCTCCTGCCCCAGATAGGAAATGTACTCCTGTTATACAGGCTCAGCCACACAGATTTCCTCCCTCTGCCTTTCCCCGTGTGATATTAGGGATGCAGGAGTAAAAAGCCATGGGGAGGAAAGAGGATGCTGAGGTGGGCAGCCAGAAATGCAGAATTACAGCTCCTGAGGGTCTTCCCAGTGCACGATGTGATGTGGAGGATGAGCCCACACGGGGAATTTGCTGCCCCTGCACGTTTCTGATGAGGTCCTGGGCCTCTTTGTTCCTCTGCCTGTGCTCTCCCACCGGCGCTGGGCGATGTCTGCCTCCTCTGGCCCGCGGGGAAGGTCTGCCGGGCGGCTCCGCTGGCAGCAGCGGGGCAGGGCTTGGAGCCGGCTGCGCGGATGGGAGAGCCCCGGGCGCTGAGGCTCGGCAGACTTCACAGAGGCAGTGCCCACCCGCGGCAGACGAGCCCCGCAGGAGGGGTAATTAACGGGCCCCGAGAGGGTAATGAGCAGATGGAGCCGGCGGTGTCCGGCCCTTCCCCGTGTCCCGGAGAGACAGCCCCGCACACCTCCCCGCAGCCCGAGCCCGGGCCCGGGCCGCCTTCTCCGGGGGCCCCGCGGGGCTGGGCTCAATTAGCGCTAATTGGGCTCCGGGGCTCGGCGGGCGTCTCTCCTCTCTTCTTCGCTTGGAAATGCAGACGTGGGAGCGACGGCTGCGACCTCCAGCAGGACAATTTCTCCGGATGGAACTTTTATTCTAGCGATAAATAAGTAAATACCAAACTCTCCTGATGAGAAGAAGTGCCCGTGCTCAGAGGAGGAGAGGTGCAGATTGATGCCTCGCATTTCCCGTGGAGCAGCAAGAAAACCTTCGCAGTGCCAAAAATAAGTAAGAATCTCTCAGATTAGACAACGCACACTTTTATTTAGCCCTCAGTCTCACAGGACTGGATTTTACCCCTCCAGCACTTAAGATATTGCTGTTTTGTCTCCTCCTCCTGTCGTCTGTGTGTGTCATTTCACTCCTCCTGGGGAAGAACATGGGAGATTTGAGTGAAAATATCTTGGTTTGTGCATTGTCATTACTTTTATTGCCATCGCACAAGCGTTCTGACCTCCAGTGCTTCCCTCTTTCCGCAACCGCGTGCCGACCCGTCCCCAGATTCCTGAGCTGTAAATGGAATTGTTTTGGTCCGCAGCCGCTGCGCTCCACAGGGGAGCGGGGGGGGGGTCCAAAGTCCGAGGGCGCTCGGGGAGCTCAGAGCAGCTCTGGTGCTGCTGCATTCGAGCCTCTCCCGAGGTAACCTCCACACCCCCGGCTGCCGGCTGTGATGGGGCGGCGCCTTCACACTCCAGATCTCAAACTTCCCGACGTTTGTTTAAGAAAAAAGCTCAGGATTCCCTGGGTGTCACCCGGGCGTGCAGGGGAGTGCGGAGGGGCAGTTCCGGAGCGGGGCTGCTCGTCCTGCACAAACAAGGTGCGTTTCCAAACTGCATTTCACCCTCTGCTGGACCTCACTGGGAGCGGGGATGATTGCAGAGGTGATAGGGACACCGAGCCAGAAATAGCTGAGACATAAAACTCCGTGTTTGAATCCATCTCTAACAGCAAAGACAAATTGTGAAGCCGTCTGCAAAAGCAGGTTGGTTATTGATAAAGGGGCCAGAAGGGGATTCCCAGAAACTGTGAACAGACACAGCACAAATAACCACCCATTGTCGTGTGCAGGGGAGGCTAAAAATCCACTAACAAATTTCCAATCTGGAAATTGCAGAATTTATGAAGTTACACTGAATAAATGATGGGTCCCTTTGTAAAGAGAAAGGGAAAGTGCTGGGAAGGATCTGCTGCTGAGGGTAGAAACTCACTTCTTTCTGTCTCTGCTTTGGCCAGCTCAGGTGCTTTAAAAGATGCTTCATGCTTTTTGAACAGCTGTGGGAAGAGTTATGGCATCATGTATCCAGGGATGTGCAGGAGCAGTCCAGCCAAGCTCAGGAATTCATTAGGACTGTACGAGTGGCACCCCCTTCCAGACTGCTGGAAGTAAAGAGAAGGAAAGAAATTCTAAAGCAAGAATAAAAAAGCAAATGCCAAAAAAACCCTCAACCCCAGTCAATGAAAAAGAAGAGTGATTCTGGTAATTGTAACTGCAACTAATAGAACAAGTATTGAGCAAAATAAATTCCTACACAGTGGATAAAGAAAGGGAGACCAGCTCAAACCCACAAGCATATGCCCAAGTACATAAAGAGTAAATCTCAGCAGAGAAATTTGTTGCCTATTTTTAGCTGAAACTATTAGTGGATAAAGAGTTTCTGTTTGGATTTTGTTAAAGCCCTTGCAGCCCTGCTCTCAGAATGAATTCAAATTGGTGTTGCTCAGGCTGCAAGGGAGGGAAACTGGGGTGTGAAATGTGTTACCCATCCCCAAGCTCTGCAGAGGCACAGAACAAAAGGGGTGAGCCAGGATAAGTCCCTGGGGTGCAGAGAAGGGTCCAAACTCACAGGAAGGTCTGCAGGCTGTTGGAAAAGAGAGAAATGGGGATCCACTTCCTTTGTGTAACTCCTGCTAAGGCCCCTGGGACACTCCTGTTTCTTTTCCAGCCTTGAAGGGGGGTCCTGCTTCCCTTCAGCACAGCCCAGTCCCTCGTTGCATTTCCAGCTTCACCTTTCCCAGCATAGGCTGTCAAACGTGGAGCAAATCCCCGGGGCAGGGGTTGCTCTGGGCAGGGATGCTCCGGCTCTGCTCCCGGCTCCGCTCCCTGCTCTGTTTCCCAGCTCCGTTCCCTGCTCTGTTTCCCAGCTCCTCTCC
>VZRX01007397.1:0-21071 GCA_013398075.1 Notiomystis cincta | reverse complement strand
AGAAATTGCCATGAAATGCCTCTCTGTGTGTTGGTTTGATGGCAGAGGGATTGCCCTGAAATGCCTCTGTGTGTGTTGGTTTGATGGGAGAGGGATTGCCATGAAATGCCTCTGTGTGTGTTGGTTTGATGGGGTAGGAATTGCCCTGAAATGCCTCTGTGTGCGTTGGTTTGATGGGGTAGAAATTGCCATGAAATGCCTCTGTTGGTTTGATGGGAGAGGGAAAAGGAATCGCCCAGAGATGTGGGAATGGCTGAGCCAGAGAGGTGGAGAAGGAGGTGGGGGGAGCTGGGAGTCTGGGGAGGGATGGGAGGGGGAGACTGGCTGAATAATTTTGTCATTGCAGGTTGGTATTGCACCTCAGCATAGCCTGGTAGAGTATTAATTCCTACCTCATTTCACCAGTGGGATCCTGCCCTCAGCATGATGACCCCACCTTTAAATCAATATAACCCAGTGCATGCCAGGCCTTGGGCACCAAAGGAAAAGGAATTATGCTGGTTTTGAATCAGTGTCTTCCCTCCATGCTTATTCATTGTGTTTTATTGCTTGTTATGCATTATGGAGAAACTGAAATATTTGGGTGTTTTATATTTTTGGGGCTCATGTCAGGGGCAAGGTGGGAGTGTCAGTCTGGATGTAGAGGGATGAGGGATAAACTGGGATTGGAAGGGATTGTGGAGTTGGCTGGAGCAGAGTGTGGCAGCTGGGATAACTCAGTGGATTTGAGTTGGTTTTTGGTTTATTACTGAGTTACTTCTGGGTTGTTTTTCTGTTGCAAAAATCCAAGTGGTGCTGAGCATGGCTGACTCTGCTCTGGAGGCAGGTGCTGGTGCATCCAAGGGTGGTGATGCAGCTGTGGGCAGTGTGTCCATCCAGGCACACGGGCCTGGGGGCAGGACTGGCTGTGGCATCTCCTCCTGCAACGAGTGTAGGTGTCATTATAACTGTTAGTGAGCACTGGGCAGTCTCAGATGAGACCTGGGCATCTGTCTTGGGTGGTTTTGAGCATCCTTTGGCCTGTGTGGTGAGCTCAGCTCTGTGAACTGAGTGTGTGGACAAGTGGAGTCTTTCTGCCACAGAAGTGAATTTTGCCCTCTCTGTCTCTGGTGGATGTGGCAGCCAGAGGGATTCCAAGAGCACGTTTTACTCAACAGAATTTGCCTTCAAATCCTCCAGCTCCTGAATGTGACAGCTGCTAAATCACCTGTTATTATGCAGAGAACAAAGCTGTCCTCCAGGAACAAAGAAAGGAAGAATGGTCTGTGACTGGGGGCAAGGCAGAGCAGGCTGTGGGAAGGAGATGAAGCCAAGAGCCACCAGCAAAGCTGCCAGGACTCAATGGGTAGAGAAACCTCCCAGTGTGGTAAATAAAAGCACAGCTGATGGTTGGAATGATGGCTGGGTCCATCAGCACTGCTCCAGACAGTGCCTGGCCATGTGCTGCAGCATCTGAAGGACAAAGAAGAGCCACATCCAGGCTGGGCTGCACTTGCTCCATTTCCTCAAGGCCATCCTGTGTGTTTGTCAGGAAGAATGGGGCTTAGACCTGGATTTGCAGTTGTTGTGCCTGGCTTTGCTGACCTGCCCTCACACTGCCCAGCACCGGGCTGTCCTTCAGGGCTTTGCTCACAGCCTCAGCTCTGGGTGAAACGACACAGCCAAAACCCTGACACTGCTTCCCCCCAGCAGCATCTTCAGTGCCACCTGAGGCTTCCCTGCCAGCTCAGCCAGCAAAGCAAGAGAAGCCTTTTGATGCTGAGGAGTTGGTCCCTGATGCCAGCCTGGCAGAGCTGTTGGACACGAGCACAGAGCCGTGCAGCCAGCTCGAGGTCCGGCCGTGGCGCGGCGGGGGTCGAGGCTTTCTCTCTCACTTCTGCAAGTGCTGTCTAAATATTATTAATAATTAAGGGCTCAGGCTGGGCTGGATATGCTTCCTGGGGGCTGCCACCATGCACTTAAGCAACTGCACCCAGGCTGGCAGATGCCACCTCCTCTGCTTGATGGCCTTGGCCGTGGTGCGTGGGCCGAGAGGAGCAGTGATGGCAGCAGGAGCCCTCCTCAATATTTAAACACTATTGATGGGCAAGTCAGGCTGGAATGGTACAAAACAGAAGTGTCTAGACATAGAAGAAAGCAGAGAGGATGCTTTCCCTCTGTGCATGAAGTCCAGCAGGAGAAAAATAAGCTGCTTTATTAATTCTTCCTTTCTTTTTCAATGAAAAAGTTGTGGGCTTGCTGTTGATGCTGGGGGAAGAGCATCATTTTGCAGAAAAACCTGGCTGGTGGCTCTAGATTCCTTCAAATAACCCAACAGCAGTGGGATATCCTCCCAGTGTGTCCAAAGTGAGAGTAGCACTTCACATTTTGCTGTTTTGCGAGTAATAATTAACTGAGAAGTAGGAGGAAGACTTGCGAAATGACTGTGAAAACTGAGCTCTTCAAGGAATTTATATGCATTGATGGAAAGAGAGAATCATTAGTCTGGAATTAAAATAAATGGCTCTTCCTGTAAATCTACACTTCAGGGGCAAAGGCAGACTGTAAATTCTTCTGCTTCTATTGCAGCAGGCAAGTGGTCTGAAATAAAGCTCTTGCAAGGGAAATACTGTTGGTGACCACTGTAATTTGGATTATATATGTTAGAAGAGAGGGGGGCAGCTGCTGAAAGCCTGGTCTAAAAGTCACCACTGAGTATTCCCTGAAAAAGAGGCTTTTTAAAGTTGGTGTAAAACATAAGGATAAAAGAAATTGAGCTCATTTTTCTCCAAGGACCATAACATCCGTTAAGGCTTAATTCTGCTTAATATTTTGTCTGTCCTCTCTGAGCTGTGTTGTTATGGTTTAATCTGTTGCAGTACAGTTCGGTGAATTCAGAGACATTTTGAGATAAATCTCCTTTTTTGTTGCTGGAGGTTTTTTTGGTGCAGGAGCAAGAGGCAGGATTTTAGTGTAAATATTAAATGACGAGTGGTGTCCTGCTTGGGTGCCCTTGGCTCTGATTACCTGCTCAGTTATCCTGCTTTTTCCTTTCTCCTCTCCCCCTGTTCAGCTGGTGCTTGTCTCTCCATGCTATCAGGGCAGGGAGGTGAATAAATTTTATGTATCTGTCTCTGCTGTCAATATTTGTGTCAGGAAAGCACTTGTGCCATTTCTTAGGGAAGTCACCATCTCTCTCCACTGACCTTTTATTTCTTCTGTGGATGGAGAGTTTCTTCTCAAATATCCTGTGCAATCTCTGTCTCAGCTGCTGCTTTCTCTCTTATCACATTTAATACACTCATTGTTAATCTCCCCACTTTGCCTCCACAAGAGCTCCCTGCTCCTTAACCCTTGAGGGGCTGCCTCAGTTCCTCCTGGGGATGGCAAGAGCCCACTCTGGGCACTTCTGCTGCTGAAGGGCATCATTAACAGCTGAGAATACTCATTTATTTTAAAACTCTTTTGCTGCCTAAATGCACATGTCCTGGAGCAAAATGTGTCCTGCCTGAGAGCACCTCACAGCCTGGAGAGGTGAGAGGACACCCCTGCTTTCCATCTTGCTCATCTCCAAGTCCCTTGGAGCTGCTGAAGTGACAAGAAATCAGCCCTTGGATTCATTGCCAGGCTGGGATGATGGAGCAGGACCACGTTGTTTATGCCCCCACAGCACTGCTGCCCTGAAGCCTGGTGGGCCATGCAGAGCTGTGTCCTTAACTTTCAGAGCAGGAATTTCCTGGTAGATGCCTTTTTGTTTCCTTTTCTCAATTATTTTATTCCCCTTATCCCAGCCCTTCAGTACCAAGTTGGTTTCTTGTAAACACTGAAGAAAGGCATGAGAGATTGTACACAATATTTTTGGCAGAGAAATGTTTGAGGTCACCTTTGGTTTTGGCTNTTTTATTCCCCTTATCCCAGCCCTTCAGTACCAAGTTGGTTTCTTGTAAACACTGAAGAAAGGCATGAGAGATTGTACACAATATTTTTGGCAGAGAAATGTTTGAGGTCACCTTTGGTTTTGGCTTTTTTTTTTTTCCAGGAAGAAATTATTGGCTCTTCATTAAAATTTCAAAGCAATAAGGGTCAGTTGCTCTGGTGGCCATCCACAGGAACCAAGTTTTCCCACATCTGGGATGGCCCTCTCTGCCCTCTGCATGCCACACATTCCTCGTGTCCAGATGAGATGGGATCTGGGAAGTCTCATTAATTCCTCGTGACCCCCCTGGCTTTGTGCCACTTTCCCAATACTTCTGACCTTGGAAAAATTCCCCTTTTCCCTCAGATTCCTCTGTTCAGCTTTCAGTTTAGGAGGAGATAGCCTGACACAGGGCAATGGGAATAACTTTCTTGACTTCAGTGGAATTTGAGGGAGTTTCCTGGGTTGCTGATGGGAACAGATCACTCTCTTCTCGTTCAGAATCCTGATTACACCCACCCCCAGTGACCACTGCACGTGTTACCCTTCTTTTGGGGGGTAATGTCCACTCTGGCATTTTGTGAGCAGCACTTTGGGCTGTTGAGGTGGCACAGTGGAGCCCACTGAGCTGATAATCACAGAAAGGAAGGAGAATTTGTCCTTGGAAAGCTCCATGGGCGGTTCCTGAGGAAAAGGGAGATGCATTGACTTGGACAGCTACTTATAGGAAACAGATGTGCAAGTTAGGGAACACCAGTGATAAGTCTGGGCCCATATGGTGGCTCTCTCACAAGCATTTAGAGTCACAGCAGCTACAAAGGCTGCTCAGCTCCTCTCCTGAAAGGAGAACTCCCCATCTCCTGTAAAACACAGGGATGGGGTTGTTTGTGTGGCTGTCCTCCAGGCCCCCCTCTGCCTGGTGACCTGCACCCTCCAGGGGTTCCATGTGCTGGGTGGGGAAGGAGGAGCAGGGATGTGGATCTCTGGGGCAGGTTTATGGTGTTGCCTTGCCAGGACTGAGTGCAGGACCTGTGCTGGTTTAGGTAGCTGCCAGGTGCTTCCAGCAGCACTCACAGTTGGGTTGGATTTTAAGTCCAGTTTCCTGCCCAAAAAGGGATTTCTTGCTGTCTCAGGGCCTCCAGAGCTTCTCTGCAAGGCTGAGGGATTTCTGTCCCTCCCTGCCAAGACAGGCAGGGCCCCCTCAGTGAGGGACACCTTGGAGGCTCCCTCAGGAGGATCTCTGTCCTGCTGGTTGGGATTTCAGCCTTTTTTCCCTTTCTTCTCCCCTTTCTTGAGCTTATAAGAAAGGCAATTTCCAAGCTAACTCTGATTCTGTTATTTTCTTCTCACACCCATCTGAAAATTGCTTTTCAAGCAAGTTGGGGCTTAGTGGGCTGGGTAAACTCCTCTGAATTGGAAAGCCTCTTCCACAGTCCTCCACCTCCTCTCCTCTTGGGGCATCTCCTCCTCATCAGCTCTTCTGAAGTCCTTTGTAGGGGAATCTGGTGGGTTTTATTGGCCATTGTCTTAAATGCACAGTTTATGGAATGAGAGTCCTTCCCCCACAATATCATAAAGACATTAAGAGAAAGCCTGGATTTATGGGAAACAGAGAATAAATACATTTAGAACCTGAAGGAAGACTAGAAATGTATCATAAGGAGGCATTTGAAACTTTGGATCCCACTTTAACCCAATGATTACCATTAAAGTGTGGGTTGGTTTGGGATTTTTTTTTCTGGGATTTGGTTTGTAGAGATAACTGTGATGCAATTTCCATGGTCTTTATCATTACCATGGTCTTGCTGCTGATGTCCTGGCCAGCTGACATTCCTGTTACAGCAGGTCTGGGCTCTTGCTTTATTTCCATCTCCTTTTTGATGTATTATTGCACCCTAAATTAATTTCTTACCAATCACATTTGCAGCCCTGCTAAGTGAATGGGTCTCTGGAGGGGACTACACTGTTAACACTGACAAATTTCATGATATAGCTGTGCACAAACAGACATAGCCTGGGAAAAGAAGTAATTAAGGAGCCTGGTGCTCTTTGCAGCCTGGCTGAAGTCCATGTCCTCTCCCAGTGCTTTCAGTGAGTCCTGGTGTAGAAGGAAAACCACAAAGCACTCACTGAGGCCACAGGTAGGAGGAGTGGTGGGGAGTGAGGTCCCAGGCAGAGCTCTGCCTTGCCAAGGTTCCTGGTTACCCTGCAGCAGCTCTGCTCAGACTCAGACCTTGCTGGGAGCTCAGATGGGATCATCCAGGGATCTCCTGCACTCCCAGAGCAGCAGGTCCCTGCTGTCCTTCAGTGTAGGTGGGGCTTTAACCTGGCAGGGGTTTAGATGGGATACTGGGAAGGAATTCCTCCCTGTGAGGGTGGTGAGACTCTGGCACAGGTGGCCCAGAGAAGCTGTGGCTGCCCCATCCCTGGAAGTGTCCATGGCCAGGTCAGATGGGGCTTCCCAAATCCCTTCCAGCCCAATGACTCTGTGATTTGTTTTTCCTTAATGTGTATCTATGATTGGTCTGCTGCAGGTCTAATCTGCTGCCTCTGCTGTGCTCACCAGCACTGCCCTGCCTGCCCCTCCTTTGTGCCACCCCTCTGTGCTAATCTGGCATCCCACACCTCATCCTAAACCACCTCTTGGCCCTGCTTGCACCCTGCTCAGGTGTATAATGCTGATAGCTCACACCTGGTCCTGGGATGCGCTGCAAAATCCCACCAGGTGCTCTGGGCTGCTCTGGGGGCTGGAAGGGAAACACACCTGTGTGGCACTTGAGAATGAAGGTGCATTGAGCTCAGAGGTGATGACAGCTGTGCCAAATTACCTGTTCAGATGATCTCAGTAATTCTAACAGGAGTCAGATGAGAATAACGGGCCATCTAATAGCATGGGCAAGGCTGTAATTACGGAATGAAGCCGTTTAGAAACTTGCAGGGCTAAGGACTTGCCTGTGATAGAGCCTGGGAGAACTGGTTAATAAACTTGGTGAAACCCTGTCAATTAACATAATATTAAAGACAGTTTAGTGTTCACTTCAGATAGAAGCAGTACCATCCCCAAGAACTGCTTAACCCTGGGTTTTTCAGATACATTTCTGGCATTGCTGTGTTTCCTCAGGGGCTGAAGGAGGATTTTGTAATGTAAGGGAAGACTCTTCTCTTATGCTTTGTTCCAGTTAAGCAGGCTTAAGGCTGACTCTGAAGTATCCCAGGAACTGAGATGATCCAGGAGCTCACATTGCCCCAGCATCTTTGGGAACCCCAGCTGCTGTGCCTCCTGCCAGGAGAAGCTCAGGTGCTTTGCAGATGGCATTAAATCAAAATTCTTGTGGTCGGTCCTCTCGGGCTCAGTCTGTCAGTGCAGAGGTTCATGTAAGGGCAGGAATAACTCGGATCCTCTGCATCCCACCTGGCAGCAGTGCTCCCAGGGCTTCCTTCTTGTTATTCCAGCCAAGGAGGAGAGCAGGGCACATGCAGGGATTGGTGTCAGCTCTCTGCAGCCTTTGGAAGAGCAGTGGCTGGTGGTTGATGTCCAGGATGGTTCCACATAAATCTTGGCTCAGCTCGGATCAAAATCCTCAGCTACGGGGTTTGGTGGGCTCCTCGTGGAAGCAACAGATCCAGTACCTTCTGCCTGCTTTCTTTTGCAGTGGAAACAGTAAGAAAACGTGGAAATTGTGCCATTGGGGAGCCAGCATTCTCTGTGGTGGTTGGCATTGCTGAGCACTGTTTGTATTGATTGGAGCAGAGGCAATTAAGAGCCTCCCACTGCTTTCACTGGAGGTTTTTCTACATAAGGAGGCTTGAAGCAGAGGGGAGGGCCATTACAGCATATAAACACTGCACAGGCTGGGGTCTAGAGGCATCTCACAGCCTCGTTGAAGTCTAAAATATTGTGTACTGACTGGCCAGGGGGCCAGCACAAAACACGTCTCAGGATTGTGTCTCGTTGGCTTTGCAGGGCTGGGGAAGGTGTCACCTCCTCCTCCTCCTCCAGGTGATGAGGTGGGGAGGTAGGGCTGGACCCTCCTCACTGGGCTTCATCTTAGAGATCTTCCTCAGAAGTTCCTTATTCCTGGACTTGTTCTTAAGTTGGCCCATGTCCCATGAAAGTCTTTTTTTTTTTTTTGGGGGGGGTGGAAAATTATTTCTGTCTGTGAGGAAACCGAAGCTGTGAGAGGATTGTTTGCACAGAGGAGGGGAGTCACATTGCTTTTAAATTGTCCTCATGGAGAATTTCATGGTGTTGCTTCTCTCTGCTCTGTTCCATGCTCTGGGTGAGGTGTTGGTGTTGGCCACGGGCTCCGTCCTTGGCCGCTGGGACTGTTTCACTCCCCACTAGGAAATAGTTTCTTGTGTTTCCTGGCAAGAGTTCACAAGTGTGAAATGTAAGATTTGGGATGGGTTGTAGGAAGTTAATTTGATCACTTGGCAGGAGAGTGGGGTGATCCAGTTCTCATGTGTTTCTTTTAATCTGTGTAATTTTGTCTGGGAAGAAGAGAGTGGCAGCGAAGGAACTTGGCTCCCAGTGCAGTCACACATCCCTTATTGTCCTGAGGTTTAACATCTCTCTTTAAACATGATATTCTCCAGCAGCCCTTAGAGACCCCAAATGCTGTTTAGACAAAGTGAGCCTTGATGAAGCTGGATGTTTCTGATTCAATAATGTGGCTGGGAGAGGGATGGTGTGAAAATGCTGGAGAAAAGAGTGAAACGCAGCCTCCTCTCACTTGTGCTCCAATAGTCCTTCCCTCTTATGCAGGATTACTTGCTGGAATTTGAAATTTTGTGTTTATTTTAGTAGAAATGGGGATGGTTTGTCTGACTGCTGCCAAACTCTTGGAAAGGGCAGCAGAACTGCAGGTGTTCCCAGGAATGCCATGGGATGGGAGATGGGCTGCAGCCCTGGGTGATGTCAGACCTGTGAAATCAGTGAGAGCTGGTGGGAATCAAAGAATCAGAGTAGTTTGGGTTGGAAGGGGCCTTCAAAGGTCATCTATTCCAACCCCCAAGGGAGGGAAAGGGCTGGAGGACAGTGTTAGTGAGGCAGAAACCTTCCCTGGCTTTGGGAGAGGAAACACAGCCCCCATGAGCTGAGTCGGGCAGGTAGGATGTGGTTGTGTCCTCCTCCAGAGAAAGGAAGTTTTGAAATTAACTGGAATTGCAAAAATGCATCTACATATTTGCAACAAAGCAAACCACCCAAGCTGTCTCTCATTTTCACATTAAAACGATGCCTTTGGTCTTGGTTCTAATTCTGCTGGCATGAAAACTCGTTTGCTGCTATAATTGAGAAAAGGTGGAGGAAAACATGTTTTCCTTTTGCTTTGCCTTCTTCTGCATTCAACAACTTTGGGCAGAGTTTTCTCCTGTGAGCTAGTTTCCTTTTAGTGAGGGATGAAGAGATGGGGGTGATACCTGGGAGTGCTTAAAACTCATCTTGGGAACCAAGGCCAGGTTGGATGGGGCTTTGAACAACCTGGCCTAGTGAAAGGTGTCCCTGTCCATGGCAGGGGGAGGAACTGGAGGATCTTTAAGGTCTCTTCCAATTCAAACCATGAGTCTATGAAACTGAGGATGGCTCTCCAAAGGGAGCACAGGGGCATCCAGTTTTATTCTTTCTGCTTTGATCTGTGCCAGAAGAAACTCTGCCCAAGTCTGTACTGCACCAAAGCAAAAAGGAGGAAAATCCAGCTGCACACAGTGCTGGGTGATCCAAAGAGCTGAAACCAAAGCAAAAGAGAGGAAAATCCAGCTGCACACAGTGCTGGGTGATCCAAAGGGCTGAAAGCAGGGCAGGTCTCTGGGCTGTGCAGAGGGAGCAGCAGGGGCTGAGCTCAGTGGCCTCAGCCATGGCCAGAGCCCCAGCCAGAAAATATAAAGTACTGGCACACTAAGCCTCTTGTTTGCTCTAAGCTGTTTATTTTGCTGCTGGAGGATTGTATAATCTATTTGTCTGAGTGGAAGCAGCCAGAAAACCTCATGCTCTGAAATTCCCACCTACCTGTGCTACACATATATATCTATTCATATATATATGTAATTTACTAAGCATGTATTTACTAAATGCATGTGTATTTACTGATGGGGAGCAGGGGGTGTTTGTCTTTGATAGCACAGTGGGACAGAACCCCAGGTCCAAGGCCAGGTCAGCACAAAGCAGGAATACAAAAAGCTCTCTGGAAGGCTGGCTCACATCCATTATAATATTACTAAATACCATAATCCTGTGAGCCTTCGCCTCATAATACGATAATGAGTTATTAAAGCTAAGGAGGGTACATTGGGGAGAGAGAGTTGGAGGGTTTGGGTATTTTTTTTCTTCCCCTCCTGCCAGGTCTGAGCCATTTCTCTTGGTCCTTCTCCATTCATGAGAGAGCGGCTGCAGCAGTTTCAGAAGTGAGCAGTTTTAAAGGCTATAAAAATGCCAGTTTCTGAACACTGTGTGCCTTTTACAGACAAGATGAGCTGTTGTGCTCTGTTCCCTCAGCTACCAGCTCATTCCACAGCCCTCAGCTCCTCTCCAGGAAAATACCCAAGGCATTAGCTGAGAAACAGCCACGCTCCAGCAGAGCACAGCGTGGGAGATGGGAAAGGTGTTCCCAGGGCCTGTGTGTGCTCTGCCCACTGTCAGCACACAGCAAAAGGATGCTCTTTGAATAAAAGTGTTGGAAGCATCTTGCAGCCACCTCCCTGTCTCAGGTCAAGGGCTCTGTGTGTTTCCAGGAAATCCTGGAAATTGTGGTGAGGAAATTGTGTTGTGCAAAGTGCCAGGACTGTGGAGGGGGAAGGAGCTGGTTCTTGCTTGCTTGGAAAATACAGCAAGAATGAAAAGAAAAAAAATGCAGAGGAATGTGCCAGCCATAATTTGCAAGCTTGTTCACTTTGGTTTTGGGAGCACTTGGCAGCTCTGGGCTATATCCAAAGCAAAGGCAGACACATAACCCTTCCACCCCGGAGTGGAGGGAAACCTGGGTGCTTTTTAATTATGAAATACCCTTTATTTTACTTCCCTTTTCTCTGATTTTTGCAAAATTCAGGACTATTGCTGGTTTTTGCTTTGCTTGGGGTTTCAAAACTCTTTGGATGAGGATGTGGCTGCATCCCTTGGCCCAGCAGCCACCTCCTCCAGCCTGATGCTGCAGCACAAGGCACAGCTCTCCAAATGCCATTGTCCAGCAGCACTAGGATGTGCATTATTAACCATCAGTGGCAAGCTGGAAGCTGATAAAGATCTTTATTATTTTACAAGCACAATAATTACTACTTAGAGCTGTTTTCCTATAGTTTAAGTGCTTTCTTTCTCCTTTGGGTATACAGGATATACACGTTTGTCCTCAGTTCCTTGAATATCACTGTAGGAACCAGGGTTTCTCCCAGCACTCTGAATATCAAAGCTTCACCTTCGAGGAGTTGTTCTTCTTCTCCCCTAATAGTCAATGAAAAAATCAAAGAAAGGGCAGAAGATGAGATTTGGCTTGATTTGGTCCAGCATTTGTTAATTAAAGTACTGAAGGATCCCTCCACTTTGCCATCAGGGAGAAAACAGCAGAGCTCTGGGGTGAGTGGGGCATCACAGAAGGACCCCATTGTCCTACCAGGAGGGCTGTCAGATGAGGTAACACGTGTGTACCACCTTCCCAGGTAATTTGTGTGCTGCTCTTGGAGTGGGGGATATTTCCACTGGAAAGTGATGGACTTGATAAAGTCATCAGTCCAAGCCTGGCTGCAAAGTGGGAACCAGCAAAAAGCAAGGAGTTGTTGTTTTCCGTACTAAAAACCAGAATATTACCCATGTAAGTGTGGATACACATTTAGAGTGGTAATTTCCAGGTAAATCTGCCCAGCTGCATCAGTGGCAGAGCAGAGCAGTGGTGTGTGGGTGTAGGAATGGCAGTGCTGGGAGTGTGGGCAGGAACATGGGAGGGAGGAAAAGAGAGAAATCCAGGGCTTTGTCCGTGGCAGGGCTGTGGAAAGGGCATTCCTGGACATCATTTTTGAAATATTTGTGCTTTGACCTGCCTCTGCTGATAAGGGAAGCAAAACAGAAGGGATTTAGCCAGATGTGCAGCAGCTCTCTCACCTGGCAGCACATCTGGGGCAGCGTGGAGGTCACCTCTGGTCCCCTTTGTGCTCACAAGGGCTCTGCCATCATTCCCCTCCCCAGGCCATCACCTTGCCCTGTGTGGCCTGGCTTTTGGGGCAGGTACTGAGAAGCTGCCTGGGGCACAGTGGAGCTGGAGGAAAGGTGGGAGAGCCCTTACCAAGGAGAGATTGGAGGGGACAGGAGCTTTGCAGAAGGTGGCACAAGGATGAAGAGACAATGCTCATGTTGGGACAGGGCAACACTTCCCCATCATGGCAATTTTTCCTTCTTTTTTTGCTTTTTTAATTGAAACACCAATATGTTCAGGTGTTTACCCCCCATGTCATCCTTGGGGCACAGCACCTGATGTGTGAAGGACTCCCTGCTGGGTTTGGCTGATGTAAATTTTGACAGCCAGGGATGTCTCCACCCTGGGATGCACCTCAGCTGCTCCCAGGGCATGGGGATGTGGTGGATACCACAGGGTGGCTGCAAAGGGGTGAAAAAGGTGATTATCTCCTTGGTTTGGTGCAGCTGAGCTATTCCTTCCAGCTTCCCAGGGCAAAGCTGCCTGCTGGGCATCACCTACATTGGTCCCAGCACCACTGCAAGGGACCCTCCCCACCCAGGTGACACTTGAAGTGCCCCTTCCGGTTGGCTGCTGACATAAATACACCACGAGTGCATTTTTCCCCTCTGGGTTTCAGAAATGTGGTCTGAGCTGTTGCAGCTGGCAAATGAGCAGATCAGAGCTGCCCTGTGCTAATGTATCTCCATCAATTTATTTCTCATTAAAAATCTTGCACGCTGCAATAAAGCCAATAGTGAGAAAACAGTGGAGCTTTATAACCTGTTAAATCAGACCTCTGCTTCTACACAAAACCACCTCAGGCTGTTGTAGGGGTTTAGAGGGAAACCAAATCAGTCCAGCATCCCCTGTCCTGTGGCTGTGCAGGAGGAGGGGGCAAATCACTGCCTTCAGTGATTCTTCCTCAAGAGTTTGGCAGGGGGAGAGGGATTGATCTCTGGATGATCTCTGGATGATCTGCATTACAGGCAGCTTTTTTTTCTTCATTTTTTCATTCCACTCCTTTCCTTCTGTGCAGATAAAAAGCCAAAGAGGTTTGGGTTTGATGGAACCTATGGTGAAAATTTTTTTAATTAACAGTGGATTAGAACTGGAGCCATGTTTTAGCTGGAATGGCAGATGCCTGTTTTTTCTGGGCAGCCAGGCAGACTCCTAATTATCACTTGTGAAGGCAGGAGGGTGCAGAGGGTTTGTGTTCCATCCCAAGTCTGGATTCACCCCTTACAGCATTTGCTCTGCTGGTGCTAGAGAGAATTCCACCACCCCCTCCCCCAATTTTCTTTGGATCAAATCTAATTCCTTGCCAGCTAAAGTTCATTTATGCCCTTTACTTTTGGGAAGGGTTTTGCTGGGGCTCTGCTCTCTTTAACTCCCTGACAGTTCATTAGTTAGATGGGGTTCAACCTCTTCTCCCAGGTAACAAGTGATAGGACAAGAGGAAGTGGCCTCAAGTTGCACCAGGGGAGGTTTAGGTTGGACATTAGGGGAAATTTCTTCACCAAAAGGGTTTTCCAGGCCTGCACAGCTGCCCAGGGCAGTGGTGGAGTCCCTGTCCCTAGAAGATTTAAGAGACAGTCAATGTGGCCCTTGGGGATGTGGTTTAATGGTGCTCTGGTAGTGCTGGGTTACTGGTTAGACTGGGTGATCTTAGAGGGCTTTTCCAGCCTAAATAATTCCCTCAGGGCTCAGGGCAGGAGCAGGGTGCCCCTGCTGCAGGAGGGTGGGAAATGCCACGTGCTGGTGCCAAATGTCCCCTCCCTGCCATCGATTGGGTTCTGTCACGTCTGGGAGCTCTCACCACGGTCCCACCTCGCCCTAAGTGCAAAGGAAGGGAGAAAAATCAATTCCCATCAGCTGAACAGTGCCCTTTGATTTATTGCCAGTGGAGGAAGAAATTCTTTATCTCCTCCTGGAAGGGATTGCTTTGGTGTTTGTTATTAGGGAGCACTGCTGGAATATCCCCCTTCCTCCAGACCCTGGTATTTTGATAACCTTTGCCAGCTCGAGGACATTTGGAGACAGAAATGGTCTCCCATGTGCAGTGAAAGGGGGCAGGTGTGAACCTGGGCTGCTGGGGTGGTCAGGGCTTTGGCACTGCATTCCCCCAGCAGATAGAACTGCTTGCATTCCTTAGGTATCAGAGTCTGTCCTTGCACCTGGCTGGGGTTATTTAGTGTGGCTTTTTGGCCTGCAAATTGAGAAGAGCATCCCTGTGCAGAGCAGAGGGGCTGCCTTGGTCCTCCTCACCTTCCAGCACCTCTCCCACCAGTGTGAGCTGTGCTGCTGCAGAGCAGAGATGGAAACTCTGATCTACACTCTTGGAAGTTTCCCCCATCCCTCATCTTCCAGCTGAGCTGCAGAGCAGGAGCAGGAGGTGGGCACACCAGAAATCAGAATGTGACTGCAGGGTGATGTTTTAATTATCTGTAATTGCTAAAGCAGATTAGTGGGCAAATGAGCAGGTGCACAGCTGGCCTGATGTGTTGGCAGCGAGTGTGAGCTGATACCATGACAATGGGATTAGTGCTGATTTTGCCTTTCTGCCAAAAAAAAAAAAAACCTCTTGGTTTTTTTTGAGCTTGCTTCTGGTCTCAGTTCCAGGCCAGCAGTGGTGGGAGATGGGTGGCCATGGCTTGGTCTCTTCAGTGGAAACACAAATTGAATTCTCTGTGCTGAAGTTGCTCCAATCAACCCCTTTCCTACAGGGTGACTCATTTGCAGGTGGTCTTGCACATGGGTGATACCAGGACTGTGAGATTCAGGGAAGATGGAGAAAAAACTCAGACCATCTCAATCCCACTTAGTGTCAAAATCAGCTTTTCTCCCCTTTTTGTTACTCTGGTAACGTTTATTTGTTCAGCTTCCTAGGACATCGAGATTTCACATCATCCACAATCCATCAGTTTAATTCCCTCTTTAAAGCAGTGATCATGAGTCTTAAAAAGGAAAAAAAAAAAGTCAGCAGCCTGACAGGCAGAAGGGAGCTTGTTTCCAGCCTCAGGCAATGCAGCCACAGGCACCGAGTTCTTCTGGAGGGAACCACCTGGGGTGGCTGTGCCACACCAACACTCCTAGGTTTTGGGGGCAGATCCCAGTTTTTTTGCAGAAGGAACTCAGTGCAAATGAACTTCAGGGCTTTGTGAACAAAGAGAATTTTGTTATAAGCCACCTGTGGGTTGGTTTTGCATAGCTGGAGGTGATACCGACCCTGTCTGGGCTTAGATGAAGCTCCTGATTTCCAGCAACTACTTTGAATATCTTCCCTGGGGTCTTTCCTCGTTGTTTGTTAGCAGGTAACAGGGAAAGTGGGAACTCTGGAAGGGAAGGGTGGGTTTTGGAAGGCCTGGGTGGCAGAGCATGCTCCCAAAGCTGTGGAAGTGAGCAGAGCTGCTCCCCTGTCCCTGGGCTCTCCTCTGTAATTGATGGCCAGAGGTCGGCTCAAGGTGGGTCTGTGACAAAATCTCAATGTTTTATGAGCTAGGCATTTGAGATTTTTAATGGAGTTGCCAGTGAAGATAAATGGAATGCAAGGTTGGTGACCCCAGGGGGCCTGGCCATCAGTGGGGTGTGGTGGTGAATAAACCTCAGAAATCTGGGGCTGGTGTTAGTTTGGACTAGGTTCCTGGTTTAGGGTGGAGGTAGCTCAATTTGAGCTATTGAAGCTGATTTAATCCAGGTTTCTTTTGTGTAATTTCATGTGATTTTTGGTCCTGAGGACCTTGTGTTGTGGTCTCTGTCGTTTCACTGGTGCTTTCATTCCCTGTGCATGAAACCTGTCATGGTAACCATGGAGAAAACCCCCAAAAAGTAAAATTTAAAGGGGAAAAAGGCCAGTAGAGTCCAATGGACTGGTGCAGAGCTTGGCCAAGGACCAGAACATATCAAATGTGCTGCAGGGCAAGTTTTTTTCTGCAGGATTTTAAATGTAAGGCAATTACTGAGCTGAACAGCATTCCTTAAGAAGATTATAATTCTGCCTCCAGTGTGGACCAAGGGCATCCCAGTCGGGCTGCAGCAGCTCTCCAGAGTACTGGAATCCAACCAGGTCGTTAGTGGTGTTGCAGCATTAATTACTCTGAAAGCAAAAGGTTAATTTGAAGTTTTGTGGGTTGCAGAAGGTACTGGGGATGGCAAAGCCTTTAATTTTGTGTCAGATGAAATAGGAAAATGTATTTTTGCAGGGATGGTTGGTGGAGATGGTTGGATGTGCTGGCTGCCAGGAGATGCAGGGGCTGTGAGCCCTGCTGCTTTCTGGAAGATAAAAGCAAAACTTTGTATTTCTTGTATTGATTTTCCTAGTGTATCCTGGATTAAAAAAAAAAAAAAAAAGGCAGGAAGGATGGAGACTTGTCAAAATGAATTATTAACAAAGTCATACTTCACACTTCCTTCCAGTCTGAGGAATCAAAGCATGTCCTTTGCTATGATACAGCCACTTCTTTATCTCTTTTTTCGTTCCAAGGAAGCATTTCCAACCAGTGGGCATCCAGTTATTGCTCTGCAGTAACTCAGGAGTCTCCAGCTTTCTGCCACAAATCTTCAGAGAAAGTCAGAATCAATAGATAGTGTTTGTTTATTTTGATACAGCAAAGCAAGAGAGGAAGAAATAATCAGACAGGTGAGGGAGAACAGGAGCTTTGGCAGATTTTGTTTATATAGAGTTGTTTGGCTTGTTTTGGAAAAAATAAAATTAAAGCACCCATCAGATTGGATTCAGATTTCCAGCCTGGATTCCACACGATGCTCCTGAGCACAAAGGCTGCCTTTCACATGAGGCTCAAAGGGGAGATTTATGCTTTTCCTGCCAGCACTCCCCGAGGAATGTTTGAATTATTACCATTCCCACCTGCCAGCTCCCAACCTGCAGAGGTGGTGGGCACTGAGAAGAAAATGCAGAGGGGGTGGACACCCTGTAAAATGAACCACAGGGTTCTGCCCAGGCTGGTGACTGCCTGTGATAAATCTGCATAAAGCTCACCCCAGCCTGCCTGGTGCAGGAGGAGCTGCTGTGGCTCCATCACAGTTTTTTTGGGTGGTCCTGCTGCCACAGAGCCCCCCAGCCCAGCACCCCCCCATGCTGCCTTTGCAGAAACCATGGGGAGAGGGAGGGGACAGACACCTCAGTGCTGTGGAGCTTCCATCTGGCTGTGGTGTCATTAAAGCTGGCCACATGAGTCAAGAAATGAAAATATCCCATAAATTCAGCCCTTTGTGTGTGTGTGTGTGTGTGAATTAATCAGAGCCCCATTCAGGTTTCTGGCTGCTCATCCACTTGTAGCCCAAGTCTATAACTCCTCTCCCAGCAATAATAATTTGGGTAATTCCCAAACCATCCATGTCAGCTCAGATCTGCCACGAGGGCTCTGTCCCTCCTGGGTTTTCCCTGTTTGTTCCCTGGTCCAAGGGAGGGAGAAGCAAACAGCAGGTGCCTTCATCTGCCTCTGCACATGAATAAGGCTATTGATCAAAGTATTACAGCCTGGAGGAGGTGATGGAGGGCTGTGCATCCTCCCCTGGGCATCAGGTGCCCGGGGCAGGGCTTGGCTGCTGTGCCACACGTGGGGTAAAATGAGAAGGTGCCCCCAGGTGCTGCTTTGATGCCACATGTCCCTCCTGTTCAGCAGAGGAAGGGGAGGATCTCCCCAAATCCCTCACAGTTATTAAAAGAGGAGTTTGCTCCCAGGTTGGAGCTAAGTTTAAACATCTCGTGATGCTTTTGGGAGAGCTGCCCTTTAAAAGCTGATTTTTTTTTTATTCCCACTGCTCCTGCACCTTGGTTTTAATACCAGCCTGCCTGAGGAGCATTAACCTGCAGAGCAGAGAGGAGCACACAGGGTTCATTTTCACCTGGCTATACCAGGCATGCAGGAATTATCAGCAATTAAAATGTATTTGACATGCTAGAAGCCAAACACAAGCTTTGGCACGTTCTTTCCCTGCCTTATCAGAGGTTCAGAGAACTAACATGGCTTGAGAATGCAGGAAAGAAATTGGGAGGCTCTGCACCCCTGTCCTTGCAACCTCAGAAAGGTAAAAATCAGCCCTCATTTGGGGTGATAATGTATTTTTGGGGGGGAATTTGCAGCACCCACAGCTGGAGCACTGGGAGCTCCAAGAGCTGCAGCTCCATCCGTGGGTCTGGGGTGTTGCCACATCCCCTCGTGGGTTGTCCCTGGGTTTAAAGGTTTGTCCTGCACCAGGACAGGGCTGGGGGCCTGTGTGGAACAGGAGGAAATGCAGGGGGGTTGTTGTACAACCATTTCAGAGAGACTTTCCCATCTCCCCTTCGCTCTGATGCTCACCCAGACAGAGCAAGAGGGGGAAAAAGGAGAAACCTGAACTCCCACATCAGGCAGGGAACAGCTGGAGGTGGAACAAGCTGGAAGTGCCCAAATGGGGGTTCCCTGCCCACATATTCCACATTTTGCAGGGCTGGTGCTGGTCAGCAGCCCCCAGCCCTGGGATTAGGACGAGTGTTTGAGTGTGTAATGGCACCAATAAACAGCAGCTGGGATTTGGGAAGGTGGCAACATGCAAAGGGATCTCAGTGGGATTTAGGCACCTAAACTGCTTTGGTGCTCCTGAAAATCCTGCTTAATCTTAAATAGCTGCAGTAGCTGAAAGTGCAGCCTGAAGTGAGGGATCCCAGCTCTCCAGCACCTCCAGGCACAGCTTGCAGAGGTGAAATGGGGGTCATTCTCCATGCCCCCCAAATTCCCTCCAGGCTGCCAGTAGGGAATAAACCTGAGCTGCCTGCTCCATGCCTGCCAGCCTTTTCCAGAATTGCCCCATCCTTAGCTCAAACAGCATCCGGGGAGAGGATGTTTTCTTAATTCTTAATTTAAAATAATGGGGTTTTCCCCCTCATGCCACCCTTGGCACAGCTTTTTCCATTTGCTCTCACTCCCCTCCAGCATCTCCTTTTCTCCTGCCTTTTGGCTGAAGTGGAACTGTTGGAAAAAAATAAAACCAACCTAAACAAGCAGGAATTTTTGGGATAAACTGCAAAATCGACCTTGCTTGAATGCAGGAGGAGTGAGAGGGAGATGAAAATGATGCCAGAGATAGTTGTAATTAGGTTAATGTCTTCAACTGAAATTGGAAGCCAAGTAAAGAGGGGAAAGGTTGCTCTGGAAATGAAAGGTGGAACTGGATGGCTGTGGGAATTGCCATTGGGATTTGGGAGCTTCCCAGATGCAGGTCAGTACTTCTAGTCTGGCTGTGGGGCTGCTGGGAAGGGGGAGTCTCAAAATAAGGGGTCAGGGAGCTGATGGTGGGAGTGTGTGTTGTCTCTGGGGCTCCAAGCAGGCACTGGAGCTGCTTTTCCCATAGGAACAGCCCCTGGTGCAGGTTTGGAGGAGTTTGGTGTGGGAGCATGTTCCAGCTGGAGAAGCAGAATACAGGCAGGAAATGGGGGGAAAAATTAAATTAAAATCTAGGGAGTGGGGGGAAGAAGGCTTTTTAAGTTTACTGAGGCTGGATGATGGGACTTTGTGAGTTGGCTGCTCCCCTTTCCCAGGATCTCCTCCCATGTGTGTTCAGAACTTTGCTTCTGCTGCTCTGGGGATGCAGGAAAGGCTCAGCTGTGAGAGCTGGGTCAGAGGAAAGAGAAAATAACTCAAACAAGCCCTTTCCTCTGTCTGTTTTTTCATGTGTTTGATGTGCAGGATCACCAAGAGGAGAAGAAAAATATACTTGTGGAACCACAAATGTCTGGTTGGGCATTTTCAGGGAGTTTTGTTTAAATGATAGGCTAGGCAAAGGAGCCAGGGCGTGAGCTGAAAGCAGCTTGGTTTAAAGGCAGGGTTGTGGTGTCCAGGAGCTGGGCTGAGCTTGGGCCAGAGCTGCAGGAAGGCAAAGCTCCAGGGAGCTCCAGGTGCTGGCAGGGACCACTGAGGAGGCTGGGAGTGGAGGGCTTTTCCTCTTTGCCATCCCAAATCCAACAGGAGCTCTTTAACCACGCTCTGGTGCAGCCAACTTCCCCCTTATTCCCACCACCTTTTATCCCAGGCCAGGAGGGGGGCTGGGATGACACCTTGTGCTGAACTCTGAGTCCCACTGGGGAGGAGTTTATTCAGGTGGGGTTTTTGGAGGTGTCCCTTTGCAGGAGCAAACCTGGTACCTGCAGCGAGGCGCTGGGCACGGCCGCTCACGGGTTTTATCTGGCAGAGGATGAAATATTCCTTTCCAATGCACTTGGCAAGCAAATGAGCGAGGCAGAAATACAGATTGTGTTTGCTAATGGCAGCAGGCTGCCAAGGAATGTAGAAACCGCTATTCACTGGGAGGGAAATTCCTCCCTTTCATGTGAGATGCAGAGCCCGGGATTGCAGCTCTTCTGAAATGCTGCTCCTCGCTCTGTGGGGTTTTTTTTTGGGGGGGGGATTATCACTGCTGTGCTGAGGGGGTGATGCTGATTCATGGTGAGATCCTCAGGGCTCCAGCAGATCTTCAGGCAGAGGAGATAAATGCCAGGGGTCTGTTGTGTGGAGAGGAATTAGGTCTGTGCGTGCATCTGTAGTGCCCCTGCTGCTCTGGGGAGAGCTGCTGCTTAGCTGCATCTCCAGAGATGATTTTGGAGCTTAATCCAGTTAGATGGAGCATTCTCCAGCTCCCCACATCCTCCTGGGGCTTATTTCTGGGACATGGAATGTCTTGCAGGAAGGACCATGAAGTTCCCTGCCCTTGGACTGCAGAGAGCCAGGGGCAGGTTCAGCTCCCCAGGGCAGTGTGTGTTTGTAGGGGCAGTGGGGTGCAGAGAGGATTTTTGGGATCTGTGTTTGTAGGGGCAGGAGGGTGCAGAGGGGATTTTTGGGGTCTGTGTTTGTAGGGGCAGGAGGGTGCAGAGGGGATTTTTGGGGTGTTTGTAGGGGCAGTGGGGTGCAGAGGGGATTTTTGGGGGATGTGTGTTTGTAGGGGCAGGAGGGTGCAGAGGGGATTTTTGGGGGTGTTTGTAGGGGCAGTGGAGTGCAGAGAGGATTTTTGGGGGATGTGTGTTT
>VZRX01007391.1:37709-51543 GCA_013398075.1 Notiomystis cincta | reverse complement strand
AAAAAAAAAGCACAGATAACACAGTAGTATTTCCAATCTTAAAACTATTTGTAATAAACATAATATTAAAGTCCAATGGTTCATGCTCCCATTGAATCTATAATTTTGCACCTCCCAAGCAGCTGCATAAAATAAGGAGATCCCCATTTGTTATGATTCTAAATAATTTTGGATTCAGTAAGATGAAAGATACAATGTCAAGATACTCTATTTCTGGGTGGCCAGTTTCTAGTTCACTGCTTTTGATGGTTTGTTCCTTGATGTCAGTTTCAAAATATGGTTTCGTTTATTAGAAGATTTTTGTTATAGTATTTTGCACTGATCTCCTGACCTCCCTTGATCTCCAGGAATCCCATATTGCAGCAGGAAGTGGGTAACTGAGCAAGCAACTACTGCACAGAACCTTGAACATAACACTATAAAGCAGTAAACTTCACAGGGATTCTCTCTTTCCAAGAAGAATTAAGACATAGTGTCTTCTCAGCTGTGGTTTCTAAAAACTGTGGATCTTTGGTACAAGAATAGGGGGCTAACCTCTTTATCTTTCAAAATTTCTAGACACATAATTGCATCTTGCTGGCCTACATTCCTCTGGCAGATGCAGTTGGGTTTAGTACTGTTTCTCATTGACAGAGGCAAACGCCTTTGAGCTTCAGTTGCTCTGAAGTGTTAAATATTCCTTTGTTTTGCTTCAAAGGCATTTCTGCCATGGGAAAACTATCACTTTATGACCCTTCTGTGTGTTGCAGGAGTGATGGGACATTAAAATATTCTGATAGCCTCAGGGAAAAGTATTAAGGAATACACCAGTATTAACAAAATTGTGAGTGGTGTTTTAAACCTTCCTTTATATCAAAGTTCCTAATGTGACATTGAAATCTATAGAACACACAGTGCATGAGAGACTGCCAGAATTTCTCAACTTATCATACAAGGAATGGAAGTTTTTAAAATATCAAATACACAACAATTACACTAAGTGAAATTTTCCTTCACTGCTGGAAATCGGGTCCCAACTACCTTATGGCATATGCCCCTAAATTATGCATCCAGATTTCAAATCTCAGAAAAAAAAAAAAAAACCTGCTAGCATAACTGAAACTCTGTACATTAGAAAAACAGGCTTGTGAAGTGTAGAACTAATGAGGCCTGGTTTCCTTTGGGTAGTGCCTAATGAACACATCCTCTAACGTCCAAAAAGGTGCAACCTCCTGTTTTCCAACACTGGAGTTCTCACTCTCCAATCTGGATTTGCTTTCAACATTTCTCTCCCAAAAGGACTGGGGGAGAGGGAGGATGGGGGAAAGCACAATAACAGAATCTTTTTTCCTGTATCCAGCTGCCTGTTTTCTGGCTACTGACAGTACAAGTACCTGTATGTCACTCGATAGAATTTGGCCAAGAAAGATCACAAAGAGCAGCATAGACAGACATCATGTAAGCCTCATCTCACTAGAAGAGAAGTCAAACTTCACCCATATCCCTGTATTTCCAGCCAATTCTTTCTAAAGGCATCTACTTGATGCTGGTCTTCCTTAACCAGTGTTTCAGTTTAGAAAGCTATTCTTCATCATACTGATCACAGCAGTACATGAGCCAAGAGTGTGCAAGGAAACAGCCACTTCAGGAGGCAAACATGGTTGCTTATGCAAAATAATGATGAGACAAGAAAGCTAAACTGCATGCATGCCAGCTGATAAAGGTGTTTTTCTAGCTAGCTTTGGCTAAAACATTTTGTTTTCTTCCATTTATGAAGGGTTTTTCTGTTTTTTTTCAAGAACTTGTGCATCAGGTATTTTTTATATCCTCTCTCTTTCCCTTGCTTTATATTCCTGTCAGCATTTGATAGCCTTTGTCTAGGCAAGTTCACTTATTCTGGGGAAAAGCAATTCCTTCATCACTTTAAAAACAAGGCAGCAACAATGAAAAGATGTCATCAAACTTTTAAATGTGGAAGCTCAAAGACAGGTTAATCACCAAGAAAGAATAAAATCTATTCTGCCAAAATAATGGTTTAAACTCTTCTGTCAGAGGCTTTTGAAGCAGAAGCATAAGTAAATAATTTTCTTAAATGTTTGAAATCAATTAACTATAATGAAATGGAACAGCATAATGATTAGTAATCTTGGTTTTTTAAAGTAGTAGAGTATAAAGTTCTTAAAGAAACAGATTTACTGAGCAATTTTAAATTGAGAATATTTTCAAAACATAACATCTTAGAAATGGATTGCCTCTCAACCAACTGAATAATTCTGCCAAAGTCAAGAGCACTTAGAAAAAAAATCTATCAAGTGATCAAGAACAGTTTAAAAATACACTAAACAGAAAGCATGACAAAATTTTTCAATAATTAAAGGCTAAATTAAACATTAAAAAATGAAGCATCAGTACCTCACATGTGCCAAAACCCAACTAGACAATATCAGACACCTGGAATTACGAAGAATATAGACTATATAACTCTTTTGAAAGCAAGTCCTATCCATATTCAAAAACACTGAGATGTTGCACACTTTTTTATGGGGACAGCAGTGCTTCATCTCAGCACTCTTGATATTGAAAATGAACTGCTTGGTGTCCTCCAAACTGGAGACAGAAGGGAGGCTGTTAAACATCAGTGTTAGAGTTATCACTGAGATACAACCATGTAGGTATGAAAAAATACATTCTCAGTTCAGAATTAACATTCACAAATTACTCTTAAACTGAATTGATTATTTGGAAAGTCCTAAGCACAAAAAAAAAAAAATTAAAATATAATTAAATCAAACATTACCCTTCTGAATTATGTCTAGTTGTGTCAAATCAGATACCTTTAAATCACATAAGAGGAGTAGACCTGTGGGTGAAATCAGACCTGCTCTCACCATGAAACAAACACTTTCCCTTAAGGTTAATTTTGTCACACTCATCTTTGTTGTAAAGCTCCAGCTCCAGAATGTATTTATCTAGTACCAAAGTTAATTAGTGAACACTCCAGCTTTTTGAATGGCCAACTTCAGTCAGAACTATCTTGAGTCCAAATGGAAGAAAGTCAGGAAACCTCTTTTGAAACCTAAAAGTGCTGCAAAATGCAATGACTAGTAATATTAAAATCTAACCCACTGTATAAAGGTAATTAAAACTAGTAATTTCCTTTTTCATCTCTTTGCAGGCATTATGAAACAAAGATTAGCAAGTACAGAATCAAACACAGAGCTAGTAGCTATTCAAATAGTTTGGCATGTGTTTGTCATCACTGATTCATCTGTAGTGAATAAAAGATGCTGTTAAGTTGGTGTGGGTTTTTTTACGGGCTTACTTGGAAATAAATCCATGTCCTGTTTAATAACACTCATTCTTTAGCATGCTTTCCTTTTTAAGCTTGCAGTAACAAAAAATTAATTATTTCTCTTCATAATTATTACCTGTTATAAGGAATAAATGACATGATAAATAACAAGAAAAACCTGGGGTCTAGGTTCAATTTTGTGCCTTAGCCTACAGTGGGACCCTATGATTTTTCTTGATAAGAAAGTGTAATGTGTGGGCCTTGCTACAGAATGCAACGAATGTGGGATTAATTTATTGTGTGATAGATAGCTAGCTTTCAAAAAGCTTACACTTCTAATCCTCATTACAGCACTGGACTGAAAAACAGATATGATATAAAGGTCATTTTTGTTGTTCTTCTGTAATACATTCTCACGTGACATTCTCTGTCCTTGACATATCCTACTCCTCCTACTAATGATGGATCACATTAGGCCTTTCTTTGACCAGTTTCAAATGATCTGTGTATTTCACTCAGTGTTCTGCTGGGTCTATGGCTTTCCCAGCCAGAACACTGCCTGTCCTATTTGACCTCAATAGATGTCATTAAGTTCACCTAAAATGAGGGCAATCATATTACAGTTTGGTTTTCTTAGTCCTGTTCTTTTTGCAGAAAATACTTTCCTTGTTTGCTCCTAAGCATTGTGTTTTTTTAAAGGATTAGAGATTACCCATTCTGGAGTGAGTACTGTGATCGATTACATTAAGGAAGGGCCTATCAATAGATCCAATCATCCTGGCTTCTCAGATGGAATAATTGTCCTCATTCATGTGCTGTAGGCATGAAAGACATCAACTGGTACAATTATAGAAGCAGCTTTGACAAACTGAACTTGTCAACCTGCTTTGTTAACACTCTCAAATATAATTCTATGTCAGCCTAGGATCCACCCCTATCCACTCATGTTCACTTGTACTTCACCAAAATTAGATTTTTGCTTTCAGCATATGTAATATTACACAAGTTACTGTAGGTCACCTGACACAGAGTAAACATCCATGAAAAAAATTGTCTGGATGCATCAAATGTGAGGTGACCAGCCCTAAATTAAGCATCTTGCAGTGTTGCTTAATTAAATTAAATTAGTCCATGCTTGCAGTGACTGCTGATGGTCACTGAACCCCAGCTAGAAAATACCTTGTAATAGCCACAACAGTTTAAAGGCAAATTTGGACCCTGCAATTTACTGTAAATTTTGTGCAGGTTTCTTGGTTTTGTGTTTGTTTGGTATTTTTTTTTAAAGGAAAAGCTAAAAAACAATAAAATAGTGTCACTGATTTCTTTGTAAGCTGGTCCTGAATGATTAGACCTTTTTTGAGTTCAAGCACCAAACCCAAAATATCCTTTGGATATCTAGCAAGTAAGTTTGTAATCAAAGTGCTGTCATTACTAATGGATTTGAGATTTGGAGTGGGAAGTTTTCACATTTCAGGTACATATGTTGAATCTATATTTCCACAAGAACATTAAGCCCTGATGCTTTAAGCTCCCCCAAAGCCCATTCCTGCCCTTGCACAGACCTGCACTGAGGGAGGAAAAGCAACAGCACAGTGAGAGTCAGGGTGAGGTTGAGCAACCCCCTGAGCAGTTGAGAGGTAATCTACATGCACAACAACTAACCCTTCCAACAGGTCTTTGAAAAGGTAGAGTTCATCAATGCCTAATCAATACTAAAATTGAAGTTTAGGTAAGATTAAAATATTGCATTTTATATTCAAAAGAGAAACACCCCCATAAGCTGCATGATTCATGAATTTTGAAAAAGCCAGTTTACTGCTTCAGTCATTCTTCAGCTGAATCTTTCAATTGAGCTGAAAAATTATTGCTTTGTCTTACCCTGTAAAACTGGAATCTGCCAACTGAAGTACCAGCACTGTGGCAGAAAGCAAACTTGAACATTTTCGAGAGGTGGGGTGTAAGGCTATTAGAAGATTCAGGGAGGGAGATAATGCTTTTAGAAAAATCAAGTGAGCATGCAATAAATCACAGCTGTGACACTGAAGGTAGAGCAGAAGTAAACATGAAAACCCAATCACTGAAAAAATTAGGACAGAAAAAGACATCCATTACTGAAATTATTTTTGGATATTCTTGGGTAAATAAAGTGAGGTACACATTTTTTCATTAAAAGTTAACAACATGAAAACCATAAAAGCATTAGTACTTCAGAGGGAAAGGTTTTTTTACAAAAGAAAGGTATAACAGGGATTAAGGATACATTTTACCCTCATCCTTATGAGGTAGCATATCTAGAAACTAGATTCTTTGGTTTATACCAACTAGAATCTGTTCTTTTTTATATTAACTTAAGGTTACAGAAACCCACATTATTTCAAGAGGCTTGGGATTTTTTAGGGGTGATGGTTGTATTTGTGATTTCTCTCCTTCTGTGTGTCAAAAACACCAGTAAAAGTACTCATCCAACTTTCAAAAAATACAGATTTTTGTTTCAATTACATTTTGCTAGAGCAGAAGTAAGTTTCAGTCTGAGAATCCTCCTCTTCTCCTTGATTACTTGGCTTCATCCTATCAATCATGATTTCGTTCCTTGTACAATAATTACAGTTTTTAATCAATTTTCAAACATTGCTCAGTGGACTGTGAAGTGCATTTGAAGCCCATCACAAGAGAAGTCATACTGAAAGCAACTACAAAATAATGGTTTTTGCAGAATGGGGGGGAGAAGGGGTTCTACATAGGAATGACAGATCATCTTCTTATCAAGCTTTACCATTAATTCAGTACAGCACTGAAATAATTACAAATGTGCACTTGACAAACTGAAATATAAATTAGTTCTTAGTTGATTACTCCAGTTGCCTTAACAACAGAAGCTCTCCCAGCATTTGGAGGGAATATATCTTCCAATAAATTTTATTTTCCAAACATACAAGGAAAAAATTACTTTTGCAAAGTTTCCTTGTTGTAATTTGATAATGTGACCTTGCACAGTAAAACAACGACTCAGTGATTGTGTCCAGCCTTTCTCTGCTCCAGCACTGGTACCTTAAAGCAGCTTCTCTCTTGATGCTGTCAAATAACACAGCTTCACATTGCCTGAGAGAGGCAGTAAGCTCTAGCAGAAAAACACAGTGTACCTGAGTGGTTTCCTGTATAAACCATTTCTGTCTCTGTTCCTGAACAAAGTATGTGTAAGAGTAATTTTTACCCTGTTAGGAGGTCAGAAAAATAACCAGCAGAACCAGCATACAAATGTTAGTAAGTCCTTATCACAAGCAGTTTCCTACAGTGAAATTTTAGCCACTAAAGTCAATGACAAAACCATTATCATCTTCAACCGGGACAGAATTTTCTCCTTACAAGCCAAGTAAGTGAAAATAGCAGCACATTGTCTGAAAAGCAGCAGAAACTGTACAGCAACAATTTCTTTTATTTGGGAGCAGGCCCTCAAGCAGAAGGACCCTTGAGCAGTTTCCTGTTTGAAATAGTATGTTTATTTATTTTTTCCAGGTTTGTCACATATACTGCTATGTCTTGTTCTCTTCGGATTTTGTTAGTAATCAAAACTTCTCTCTTCAAGAGATTTATTGCCCTCTCCCAGTTTTCAAAGTACCACCAAGACAGAAATGTCTGGCAGGGGAAATTACTGCCAGAAAAGTGCCGACATATTAAAGCATTTATTTAAAAGACATAACTACCTGGACCTTTTCCAGCATTTCAGTATTTCAGACACAGGATATACTGTATCTAATATAGGATTGGAGCAAATCGTTGCCATTGACCTTTGCAGTGAGTGACACTCCACTAAAAAACCACTCTTCAGTTCTATTTGGGTAGCCAGCCTTTTGAAACAAGTAGGCTCCAAGGGCTTAGGTATATACACAGAGTTATCATCCCCCTTATACCAGGTCTGCTCCACATGCTCCTGGTAATCATCAATGTTTAATTTAACAGATGGCTGGAACCTGCACAATTCCTCTTACGAGGTAAAGAGTATGGTTATACAATTTCCAGTGTTGAATTAAAAGTAGAAATCTAACACCAAGTGATGCTGCTTATTCAGAATAAGTTAATCTATCATTTCTACAACTTTCTGAGTCTCTCTGATCTGAAATGTTTGAGGTAATTTTATGTTTTAGGTATTATTGTCTTGTCATTTAAGAGGCAAAACCAGAGGCGCATATTAAAAAACTATTAACCCTGCAATGAAGTAATTTATATAAACGTTAGATTTGTGTACCCTGTTACTCTTACTTAGAGTCCCTTGAATGAAGCAGAAAAACTAATTGCTTTTATTTATACAGTCCCATTAGAGCACTTTACAGCCAGCTGGAAGGAACAAATCACTGCTCTTGAGACAGCACTGTCTGCAATGAATATAGCAGGGCAGGCAGGGACAAGAGCCAGCAGCAGGAGTGGGGTTATGGGAAGACTAAGGTTAGGGAAGTTTGACAGATGATCTCTTCATCTTGTCACTTCCTGAGATTCTATGCAGGGAACAGTCAAGATGAGTATGTCAGTTTTGGATTTGCCAAAAAATGTAGTCATATAGTCCCATTCAACCCAAATTTCTAGAAGTCCAAATATCAGTCGGTATTTTTACAATAAGGACTACAATGGGGATTGCCTCCATGCTTTTTGTTTAGATGTTAGTGAGTTGTCATGGCTACTTTATAATTTTGAAGGTAGAAAAACCCCCAAACCAACAGAAAATATATTTTTTAGCCCTCTGGGAAAGGAGGACAGTAGGTTCAGTGCTGCATAGCTTTGCAAGGTAATAATACTTGATTAAAAAAAGAATCCTTTTGAATTTGTACACTTTGATCATAAATGTTTTCAGGATGCTTTGGTCCAGTTTTGCTACAGTTTTGCATTTTGTATCCCTCAGGCCTAATGAGGTCACTGAGATTCCACCTCTACAAAGAAAAATATTCATATAATCAGTATAGGTGGTCCTTTTTATATTATACTTTTCAATAAGGCGAATGAAATCCAGCTCTTCTGTCCTGCCTCACTGGCCATTTCTTTGGGGAACTGTCAAGGTCCAGCCTGCTTCTGCCAGCTCAGCCTCTCCCTGTGGTCAATGAACACTTGTTAACTTTCTAGAGGTATTTACAGCAGAAATGATGTAAACCATTTGCAGTCCCTGTGTAATCTCTCCAAGCATTCCCTGTTTATTACAGATCAACTCTTCACAACAAGCTATCAGCCATGGCAATCAGAGGACCCAAGCACACCCACACCCACCACATCTGCCTGCTTTGTGTGCCAGAAGGCTGGAACAGTTCAAAAGACGCAGAAAAAGAATATTTTCTGATGTATTTCTTGCCAGTAGCCATTTTTAAGACTTTTTGTATTATATTCTAGATGTTCCAGGGATGACCATCATTCCATTTACATATTCCTTTAGAAACAGACTTGATCTTGAGACTCATGGGCTCATCTGATTTCAAGATTAGCAAAATTATGGTAAATGTCCTAACAAGCTGTAGCTGGCATGATGGCAGAGTGAAGATTCATAATTTTGGGCCTTTTCCAGGCACACATGTTTAGGTGAGATATGCTTCCTTATCTTCACCTGGAGCTACCTGGTGCACACATCAGTTTTCTGTGGAACTCTGCGGATTTTGTATAGCTAATTATTTATTTATATGGGAACAAAGCCAAATAAAAAAGTAACTAAATACAACCACAAGATTTCTCCTTCCTTCCTTATTCTTATTCCTAAACTTCCCTCAGAAGACGGGGAAATATTGAAAAGATGATCTGTTTGATGACATCTTTAATTAGTAACTTCTCAGTAAATTTGAAAATTATATACCTTAATTCATAAATTGGAGATTAAAAAGAGCACCATAACTGAAATGATAAATAAAAAATCAAGGTAAGCAAACAGAAAACCACAATAGAACTCCAGTAAATATTATTACACTGATCAGTATAAAAAGTATTTGAGTAACTAATCTGTTCATAAATCTAAGTATTAACAATCCTATTTGCAGAGGATTCCTTATCTTTTCAAAATCATGATCTTCAGTGAGTTAAACAAAACCCTGCTTTTATATGGTCACCTCTAATTGACATTTATATATCACTACTGAGAGTCCACCAAAATCCTAAGCTGTACACATGGCTCCACATGGTTTTTTTAATTCTTCCTAAGTCAGAGAGGAAGTTTTCATATCAACCAGGATAAACATTACAGTAAACAACTGATTCAGAATAAATTGGGTAAATATCTGCAGGACTGACAGGAAGATTATCAGGCTGTGATGGTGCCAGTGGGACACACACATCTTCACAAAAAGCATGTCTTTAGCAAAACCCATCAACTGGATATCAAGTTATTCTTAGAATGCTGAAGCCAATTGTAACCAAACCACATCAAACTTAAACAAAACGAATTTTATTTCTTTTTGGCTTTGGCTAAAAGGCACAAAACTGATGAAGAAGCTCAACCAAAGGTCTCCTCTGCCTTTCACTTCGGGGAAAGTAGTTCCTTTTGTGGCCTCTAAATAATTCATAAAACTGACAGAGGAGTTGGGGGAAACAATTTTTTATGCAAGAATATCTAAAGACTCTTTCAGTTAATGAGAACTATCAGGAGACATATTCCATTAAAAAAAAATCAAGAAACACAAATTTACAGTTACATAACTGTAAATACATAAAGATTAATGTCACTAAAATTTCATAGAGGAATGGCATTTTGGAGGGAGGAACAGTAAAACAGATTTTAATGACAGAGACACTAAGCTCTATCCATTAATTTTACAGCCATTCATTGAGCCCTATTGCTATTAGTAATACATTTATTTTTTTAAAAAAATCAATTGTTAAAATCTTTCATTAAGGAAAAGGACAAAAAAGGGTATGAAATTATGGTGGTTGAAAAAAAAAAAAAAAGATCCTTTTCTACCATCTTACATCTTCACATTGTCATATCGTCATATCAAAACATCAAAATATCATGATAGGAAAAGCAATGCTGTATTCCAGAAACTGTGGGTGTGTAGAAATGAGTCACTTTGGCAATGATTTGCTTCGCATATCTGGTATAAACCAGAAGAGGAGATTGATTTAATATAAAGAAACAATACACTGAATTTTACACTCATGTACTCTGGAGAAACTTATGGTTGTGGTTGCAACAAACATGACCAAATAATAAATAAATCAGTTCTATGAAAAGCTAATTTCTCATTGTAATAAAGAAAAAAAATACTGGTCATGCAGGAACATCTGTTTTCAAGAAAATTAGAGAAAAATTAAAATATTTCTCCAGAAGAGGATATAAAAAATGTCTGGCTGACAGGAGAAAAAAAACTAAAGAAGAACTAACAAAGACTCTCAAATAATCTTTGCTTTCCAATATTACTTATTGGAGCAAACCACTGTATTATTGGGTTGAAAAATCTGTTCACCTGGGTTAAGTAACTCCTGAAATCAAAACTGAACTCAAGTTTAGCCATCAAAGCCAAGCTCCATTTCTCCTTAGCTCTAAACGGAATCTGTAACTTAAACTACTGAAAATCTGCAAGAGAGAAAAAAACAAAAATATCCATTTAGAAATAGAATGTCACCAGCTAAAAGACCAGTGATGCAAGGAAAGACAAGCTCAAACACAGTTCATCAAATGCAAAAAACCCCACATCTTTTCACAACATGACTTCCACACCCGTTTCTTCAAAAGCAAACATCAAATTTTTTAAAAACATAAATCTGTGCTTAAGTGCACACAAACTGATAGAAATTTGTATGTAGAAACAATTTAATCTCCAGCCCTATACAAAAATATCTGTAAGCTCAATAATTTTAGTAAGTAGAATTAGGCTTACAGTTACTGAAACTGTATTCAAAATAATTTGAGTGTACAGCAAGAGTGAATGATTTAATCTATTTAATCTTAAACCTTTCTAGAAGGTGCACTGTGATGTTTCTGCCCTTCTGAAATGCTTCCTCATACATAACCTTTAAATCTGTCCAGCTCTAGAACTGTGGTACCACTAAAGAGATGGTGCACAACAACAGGGTAAATGAGATTATTTATCTTTCAGGGAAGTGAGAAACATTGACTTGAAATGAATAAAAATGCAACTTTAAAGGTTTTCCAACCAAGTGGCATAACCAGAGTCATGCATTCAGTCTTTCATAGGTGTCATAGTTTAACCCCTGCCAGCAACTAAGCACCTCAGAGCTGCTCACTCACTCTTTNAAAAGAGAAAAATAAAGCCCAAGAAACACAAGTGGTACAAGTGAAAAAAAATTGCTCACCACCAAATAACCAATGCCCAGATGGTTCCCGAGCAACAGCTGCCCCCTGCCAAACTCCACCTCAGTTTTATTGCTGAGCATGATGCCATGTGTCTGAAATATCCCTGTGGTCAGCTGTCCTGCCTGTGCCCCCTCCCAGCTCCTTGTGCACCCCCAGCCCCTCGCTGGTGGGGCGCTGTGAGGGGCAGGAAAGGCCTTGATGCTCTGTGAGCCCTGCTCAGCAACAGCTGAAACATCCCTGTGACATCAGCACTGTTTCTAGCTCAAATCTGAAACACAGCACCATTCTAGCTACTGTGAAGAAAATTAACTCTATCCCAGCCAAACCCAGCACAATGGGGAATATATTTTTACATCCTGAACTTTGTAATACTATGTTCCAAGGCCAGCTTTTCCTGTTGGCAATGTTTGGTTTCAATTTATTATTATAACAGAACTTACAACTTTTTACAAGTCTGTAGAGCTTTGGGGTTTTGTTTTGTGGCATTTTTTTTTTAGATTTATTGATGAATACATAGTTATTCTAGAATAACTTGATCTCAGAATTCCTTCTTTGTTCTTGAAATAAAGTCTGTCCCTCTAAAGGTTTACTAATTTCCCCCAAAATGTCTACCTCTGCTCCCAAACTGCCTCATAATGTCCTCTCACAACATCAAATGTAATCTGTTCCTCTAACTGCATTCTTCGAGTGTCACACTACTGAATCTCAGGGAGACTGAATGCTCAGAATTTGTGTGAAACAAGGCAGGGACTTTTCAAATTGCAGGATCAATCTAACTAAGGGAGCCTATTAACATTTGACTGTAATTCAGCTGCCAGTGACTGTTATCAGATGTGAACTGGAAGCAGCGTCTCTCCCATGCTACCTGAATTCATCTGTCAGGCAGAACTGCTATGGGAATACCTACAACAGAGTCCCAAGCCAGATCCAAATGACTGGTACACTTACACGGAATAATTGAGTGCCTTACCTTTATCCTGGTTGAAATCCCAGAAGTGATACAGCCATCCATACCAGCTACCGAGAGCAAGTTCAGATGGGTCTGTGAAAGCAGGACTAAAAAAATCACCAGAGAACTGTCATGTGCCTTCAGCAGAAGTGGAGATGAAGCAAGTATCTTCTGCCTGCAAGTGTGATTCTTGGAAGAGCAGAAACATTGGAAGCACAGCACAAGGCAGACAGAACAGGATCTCAAAGAGAAGGGTTCAGAGCGAATGTGCCAGAGCAGGAGCTCAAGTCCACGCTTAGACTCTATTTCCACAAGAAACAAGTGACACAGTCCAGATGATTCTTTGCATACTCTGCAGTCATCATCTGCCATTTATCAAAACCTACTCAGGCAAGGAATGTCTGAAGGTGAGGCATGACCTTCAATAAAAATAAGGCGTGACAGGTGAATTTGCAAGTCAGTGACCGAAAGATTGCTCTGCTCATGTCCATGCATGTTTTCCAACCGCAGAGCAAAGCTATCAGTGCTCGGGCCCTGAATGCAACAGAACGAGGAAGATATAAGAATATTAGTGCTGCCCTGAGCTAGGAAAGTTCTGTCCACAGAAAATTAAAAGAAAGCCAAAAGGCAAAAGAACCAAGTCGTTTCACAGCATCTTTCTGCAGGAAAGCAGATTTGCAACTCACCAAATGACATTGCAGCATGAGGAAAAGGAGACCTCATACATGAAAAAGACCTTGTACATAAGCAGAATCTTCCCTTCAGCTTTTGTAACCAACTGCATTATAGCAATGTTTTTACTGACATCATGTTTGTATGGCAGTATAAAAATATTTTATAAATACATTAATTAGCTTTTAGTCCTAAAAAGTTTAGATACAATAATCAAGTACAATAGATATCACATCCCTTTGGCTACATTTAGGGAGTAAAAATATTAAAAAATGCTTTCAAGGAACCTTTCTGAAAATATTCATGGAAGTCTAATTGCAATAGAGTATAGAAGAAAGCCAAATGTGACAGGTTGTATTTTACTTATGCTATGCAGTTCTCCCATACATAAAAGAATCAAGATTACTCATTAAATTAGAACAATTAAAACCCCAAAGTGTTGTTACAGTAACACAAAGGAATACACAGTGTATTAGTTATCAATGCTTTATTATTGAAAACAAAATTGAAATTCTTTTATCTGGCACATAAACAATTATTTCTACAAAAAGGAAAGCCTACAAATCTGATAATTTATACAAATAACAGTTTTTCAAAAAATAAAATTTTAATTTAGTAAACTTGTCTTGTGCTCTTTTTTTTTTTTTTTTTTTAACTTTCTCCG
>VZRX01007391.1:0-37609 GCA_013398075.1 Notiomystis cincta | reverse complement strand
TGTTTTAAATTTATCCCAAAAGAAGAAAGTTATCAAGCTCAGACCTATATTAAAAAAATGTATTCAGGGACATTCTTGGTAAATTTACGGTAGTCCTTTTTTCTTTCTCTTTTCCTTTTCTTTTGTTGTTTTTTTTTAAAGAAACAAACAAAACCAGTTATCAATGCAAGCATGACACCGTATCACAGGAGTGCTCCCCTCTTTCCCCTTTTGTGCAATGAATAAAAATTACCAAACAAGAATAAGAACAAGTTGAAGGAGACAAATAACCTGGTGAATGGTTAAAACCAAGAAGCCATCAAAGTTTGATGGCTGTTGAGCAAATAAAGCTGCAGGATACCACAGTTCTATACCAAGCTCAGTTACAGTTACTATCTATTTCTATATCTTTTCCCAGAAAGTCAGTAAAGCAGGAGAATAAGTTCAAGCTACCATTGAATTCTAACACTGGTTTCAACAATCAAGTAAAAATTCAACTTTTGATCCTTCAAATTTGCTTTTCCAGCAAGAACATTATTAGAGAAAATCTTGACACACTCCACAAAACCAAACAATCTTGCTCCTCAGACCCTTTCAGTGGGCAAGTTGTAAACTTAGCAACTTATGGTATTTTAGTGAGCAAGAGGCAACAAAAGGAAACACATTACTACAGATTTTCTACTATACTGACTTTGAAACAGCTATTCCCCAATCTATTTCAATACAGATTTAAAATCCAAGTGTAAGGGGAGAATGACCAGGAAGGTAAGAGTATAACTCAAGTGTTCCCTTTTCCATTCAGTACATACACTAACCACAAAACAAATGCAAGTAAACCAAATAAAAGAAATAGCAACACTTAGAGACTGTTGTGTTAATGGCAGGTAACATTGCTGCAGTCAAGTAATAAATAAATAAATACAGCAAAGTGTTCTTCTCTACATTTTTGTTGGAATGGTGCTCAACAGTTAAAAAGGAATACATAAACTAAAAACCCCAAACCCTTTCTCAGTAATAAAGAGTTTTAACAGAAGATCCTGAAGAAGCTTCAGTTCAAGGTGCTCTACCACTTTAACATTTTATCTATCATTATGAAAGGAATACTGAAGCAGATACCAGAGGGCCATTAAATGAAATAGTAAATTTTCTTATAAGCAATAATACTTACTCCAAAGAAACAAAGCAGTTAACAAATGGCCTGGAAAAAAAATTACTAAAGCTTCATACAATTTGATTTAAAATAAATTATTTTTACATTTAAAATCTGAAGACTAAAACAGTAATGAGGCTAAATCATTCTGAAACAGAAATAAATTGAACCTCATCAAAAGCGTATTTAGATATTTGACAGCTCTGCTGCTAGCATGTGTCAGAATACAAACAGAATGCTAATATTTGGTTAGAATCTGAATAGGTTTGTTTAAAACATCAACAATGTGAAAAGTAACTGGCAACCACCATTACTGATTCCTCTTAATCTACACTACTTTAAGCATGATCAAATCGAGTCCCTTCAGTTATTTGCTAGCCTTATCAATGCATACCATTCCCTTTTCTCTGAGTTGTTCATGAAGTCTCATTTTAGCATATCTAAGCACTAGTATTTTCAAATCTCATTTTAATTAGTAATTGTAAAAATATCATATGCAGAGTCCAATTTAAAGTTGGACTTATCTGAAAGAAAAGTAAAGAGAGTCAAACACATTATTCTGTAATACCGATTATTTTTTTCTAAGATGACAGTCTGACCACACTGATTTGGTATCAGGGCGAACATCCCTCTTGCTTGTATTACTAAATCACACCTCTGGTCTTTTTCTTCACAAGCCTACATAATACATCTGATGTAGAATACAGACAGTTCCTTGGTCATTCTGTCTGCCTCCCAGAAATCTGACTGTGTATCTCAAGAAAAACTGCACTATAAGTCAACAGCTGAAGTAATAGGTATATTCTCAGTAAACAACTTGCAATGCTGTCATCTAATCATGTGACAGGTTTGAAGAAAAAATTGGCCATATAAGCTGTGGAATTGGTTAGCAAGTGGTTCAAAAGTGAGATACAGCAGCATTAAGATGAACTGCAAACACACTGGATTTAGTACACATTTTAATGAGTTACATTATCAGCAAAATACTTTAACCCACTATTACCACTTTAACTCCCATATGGCTTAGTGTATACTGTGTGATTTTCCCTTCATTTTTCTATGTCAGTATACATTTCAAGTACCCACAAGAAAGTAAGCAATATGGGATTTGCAATTATTTATCAGATATACTGGAACAACTTCTCTCACGTGCCATTGTTTCAAATACTTTTGTTGTGTAACAAGTTCTTCATGAATCCCTCAAAGTCTCCCTTTTTCTATTTCTCTAGCAGAATAGCTTATCCTAGCAGCAATTAGGACCTCGGATCCTTGCAGTCAAGTCCAACAAGTCCTCTGACCTGACAACTGTGTGGAAGTTCTAGTTCTTGGATTTAATCACTTTAAGGAAAAGACGTTCAGAGTTTTCGTCATCATGTTTTGGATGTTTTCAAACCTTGTTTCTCCATGATATTCCACAGTTTGCGGAGATTGGACTGGGTGATGACATCATCAGGTTTAAGTTGAAGAGCAAGGAGGTAGTTTTCTTCAGCCTCTTTCAGTTTACCATTCAGATGGAGAATGGCTCCAAGATTCATTAGGGCAGCTGGATACTGGGAGAAATAAAAACAAAAGGAGGAACATTACAAATATTTTTCAATTTTTTTTTAGACAATCTTCTTCCACTTAAATTATTCCCTTATGTTTGCTGATTTTTATGGAAGCAATTTAGTAATTTAAGCAAATACAGATAACAAGAAAAAGTTTCTGAACAGCTGCTGTGTAGTTTGTGCTTTAAACAGGTCAAGCTCTGGTGCCTACAGACATAAGACTTCTCTCTTTAACGAGAAAACACAGAACTCAAAAAGCTTTAAGTGTGGTAATGTTGGCATAACATAGGGTCCAAGAGAAAATTAAAGTAATCCAAGAGTGAGTTAGCAACAAGAATTTAATTTTAATCAAACCCATTGCCAATAAAAAGTTTATAATCGTTGGGAATAGTTAACACATTGGAACTTATCCCTTTCTTCTCTTTGTCTTAATTGTAACTGGTAGAAAATACAGCATCCTCAGATTCTAAGGATGTTCAGGGGTTCTAAGATATCCATTTAGATTCAGGCTGTGGCAATTATTTCTTAATGAATGATTGTATAACATGAACAATGGTGGAGAAATGTTATTTTAGTAACAAAGATGTTAAAATTTTGTAACAAATCAATTTAAAAGCTTGCCTTACTAACAACTTTTTCATGTTTAGCTAAGACAAAATGCATAGCTTGTTTTTATTTTTTTCATCTCTAAGTTATTCCATTATGAAATAATAGGTTCTTCATGATAACAACATACCTGATCACTTGAGTTAACAAATATTACAAGGACAGAAAAGCACATATATTGAGCTGAAGACTCTAACCTACCTTCTGGCAAGGTATTCACATCCTAGTGAGAGCACAGTAAAAGCATTTGTCAAACCAGTACCTTTCATTTTAAAGAAAAAGGGGAAAAAATACCACACAAAGTTCACTATGGTTCTCACCCTCAGGTCAGTCTAAGTTTCAATGAGCTTCAGGAAAACTCATTTTCGAAGTCACATAGTTTTGCCTCAGAGGATAAGTGTTTCAAGCCACCACTCATCAGTGTTCTGCTCAAAATAATACTCCAAATGTGACGCCACATGGCATATCAAGTTCAGACTACTGTGAGAGTGTGCTAGTATGCTTTAGGAGCTCTCCAGTGACAATAACTTCAGGAGAATGGTTAGACACAGGAACGGGTTGCCCAGAGACTGTGGAAGTGTTCAAGGCCAGGTTTGATGGGGTTCTGAGCAACCTGGTCTAGGTATCTCTGCTCATGGCAGGAAACTTGGAATTGATGATCTTCAAGGTCCCTTCCACCCAAACCATTTGATGATTTTATGAAAATATGTTAGTAGAAGGCCACTAAAATATGCACTACAGCTGGTCTTCCAGACTGACGTGGCAATAGGAAATCATTATGAGGACGACTTACCTTTGTTCCAAATCTCTCCACTACAAAGCTAAACTCACTGCTCTTATCATTTTTAATCAAGCTCCAACAAAATCTCTGTAATTCTTATGTCCAAAACCTAAATTTTGTGGTGGAAATGTTGTTCAGATAATTCCAATGTTTTACATATTTGTACTATATATTCATACTTTTTCAGCTTTCTTTTTGCTTATTTTAACCTATCAATATATGCATTGCAAAAACTCATAGAAGAACTGCAATGCATCAAATTTTTAGAACAAATGGCTTCTAGAGTTTCAAAATTAAGCAAAACAAAATCACTTCATCTCTCCTTATTGTAAACATCACAATGCTAATGAAGAGGAATCTGAAGATGTAATTTTTAGATTTACTTTTTCTTGCTTTACCCTGATAGATTTTTCCCACCTTCTGTAAGTCAGTTACTTCATTCTACTGAGAACCAACCAAACAAAAAAACCCGCAGATGGTTTTATACAGTTTTATCAGTTAAATACTCTCCAAAAGAAGGGAAAGTAGGCCCCTGAAATGTAATCTATGCTATGAGTAACTCATATTGGCAGCCATATTTTCATAGCTCCACCTTTGAAGTCCCAGTCTCGCATCCTGTTTTGTAGTGCAATAATATACTCCTTAATTACAGATGTTCTGGGTGCTAATTGCTGTTATTCAAGCGAAGAACGCCTGGAAATCAGCTCCCATGTAAATTGATGATTGTCTAAATATTGCCATATCTAATTTATTTTTAGACTTTAGATTGTTTGAGAGAATTTTCTCAAATCATGAATGGGAATGTCCAGTCCCTCTAGTCATGCTATTTCTTTGTTTAACGAGAGTTCATGAATGAAAGAGCTTTCTTCAAGTTATTGACACAGAGCTGTCTTGTCATTGAATTATAACTATGTGTGTGTGCACCAAGACAAAGCTTACAATGGAAAAGGACTAAAAAACTTTTCAACCTAGAAAAACTCATATGAATAAGACACATGTTTAAATGTGCTCAGGGCTAATTCTACAGCATTCACAAAACTTACTGTGCAGGAAATAACTCAGTTGGTTCATATGGCTTCCAGAATTCCTCTCCATTTCCTCCATCCCCTCCTGAAAATACGGTGTGTGTATGGGACTAATCAAGAACATCATATATGTAAGACCATATGCCTAGCTAAGAAACTCTTCTACCATCATGTCTTTAATTTGATACATTATTTCACAAGAGCAAGCAACAAAAACAAATAAAAAGAACAAACTGCATGCCTTATAACTGAAATTTTCCAACTTCTACACATTATTTCTGATTTCCTGGAGGCCTAACAAATTCTCAGCCATTAATGCTCTACACAAAGGTATCCATGGATAATATGAACTGATAAATCATTTCAGGTAGTACTAAAAGTTCCTTCCAACTCCTTTACATTTCAAATAAGGAAGTGCACACAATTATGGAAAGACAGCTCCCTAACTTTCTAGGTTATCAGTCACCCCAATATCTATGTTTTTTGTAACAGTCACAAGAATTTTGCACATCTCTAATATTCTACATCAGTACCATTGCTCTCTGGCAGCAATAAAGGATGGTCAGAGGATAAGAGAGCAAGAGACATTTGCTGTAGTGTTTCTTCACATAGATTGTCTTTTATTAAAGACAGCTGATAAAACTTTTCAGTACGTTAACAAAGGCAGTCAGCAGCTACCACTGCAATAACATGGGACTTGTAGCACTGTATAACAAATGACACCACCTACTACTTCAGAGACTTGAAAGGAGAAACAGGCCTGCCTTCATTTCCTTCTGGAGACAGATGCTTTACATCAAAAATAGCTGACTGGCATTTCTATTGAGGTTATAAATGCTGTCTTTTATGGTCTATTTGGAATTATTCCCTTTATTAGCATTTTATCGTGGTGTGCTTGTTTCCTTAGTGGTTTTTTGGGGGTGGTGGGGGAAGGTGCTCATGGGGAGGAGGGGAAAGGAATAACAGAGTAGCTAATGAATAATGAAATAACATAAGGCAAGCATTTAGTTGCCTGAGGTGGTTTTGGTTTACATCAATGACAATTTTTTCAAAGTTTCTCTAGAGTGCCAAAATAAAAGAAGAGCACTGGGCCATGCAAAAATCTTATCAAAAAGTCCTCTCTAAAATTAGAGAACTTGAAATTAAAAAACCCCTTAAATTAGGGAATCTTCATGTAATTCAAAATCATTCTGAGTACTATTTCGGGATTACACTACTGTAACCATATACAATATTTGACCCACAAACTACTCTTTATGACACAGAAGATGAACTGCCTCCTTGTTTCCCATCTCTGGCTCCACATACAGCAAATGCCATAGTAGAAGTACAGTCCCAAACTCAAAAATATGATTTTTCTTCTATGTGGTCTAAGAAGTTGTGGACAGAGAAACAAATACACAAACACTTCACCTAGCACAAATATACCTTTTGCATGGCAGAGAAGTATGAACAAAGAACAGTCCAAATACAAGGAAATCTGAAATTGTTTTCCTCAAAGCTCTGCTTACAGATGACCTTCTCTGCTCAACACTGCAGAGATCAGGGCAGTAGATTCTGAGATGAAAGTGCATTTTGTTGATGCTGGGGTACTTTTAAGAAAATTTTGTCAATTTTTACTCCAGTAGAATCACAAATGCAAGATACTTCTCAATTAGCCATTTTAAAAAGTCACTGAAAAGATGTTGCCAAAATCCATCTCGCTCTTAAGGAATTACTGCCATGTCTGATACTGCAGATGCTTCAAAACAACCCCATGACTGTTGAATGAATACTGTAATAAGGGTGGCCAAACTACCAGAAACACAGAGACGGTGTATTGTTTTAAAAAAGTGCAATTAAGGACACTTATTCTTTAAAGGATTTCATTTAAGTCCATACTTCAAAGAAGGACACAAAACCTCAACCACAAATGAATATTTCATGCCAGTACTTCTAGTTCAAAAGGGGTGAAGAATTCAGATATTTCTCTTTGATAACTGAAGACATATAGGTGGTACAATGAGTAGTCAAACAGCAGAGTATTAGCTGTAGAATGGCTCACGAGGCATGAGAGAAACCCATGGTGGACTGCTGCCTCTGATCAGTGGCCACTAGGTAATATGCTGTCATGCCCTTTTTAATCCTCCTACAGTGATGGCAAGAATTTTCTCTTTAACTTTTATTAGTGGTGGAAAGAAAAGCAGGGGAGGGGCATGCTGAGAGACAATTGGTGCCAACTGGATCTTACTCCAATGTAATACATTGATAACACTGTAAATTCATCAGTGGCACATGAAAGTGGACCTTTTTATCAGTATTCTGGTGTGCTCAGCTAAATCAAGCAGCAATTATGGAGAGAGACTCATGTTCTTCCTGGTTCTCTACACTATAAGGCTTCTAAAAAATTGAAGTTTGCATATGCTGTGTCTGGTATTTTGTCCCAAACAATACATGAACCACAACTAAGACACTGATCTCCAGTAAACTAGCTAAGACAACAAAAGTCAATTGTCTAGGCACTGATAATTTGGTGCAAAAAACATTCCAGATTAAGAGGACAGGATGTATTGCAAAGCAGTATGGATCAAACAGAATAAAAAAGCTAAAATTTCAAGTTGATAGGGATTTCCTGTGCCATCACACCAGACAGTAAAACATTCAGTTCTGCTGGAAAACAAATAAACAAAAAAATCAGCATCTTTGCAAGCTCTTAAAATGGAAAAATGCTCTGCAACTTTTCCTCTACAATAGTTAAGTACATGACTTAAATAGCAAATCTGCTTATGAACAATTTTAGTAAGTATGCTTTTGTGTCAACAACAGCTTTCAATTTAAACAGTTAAGAGAGGAAATGGAGAGGAAAACATCTACCCTGCCAGTACTAATTTGAACATAGAGCACTGTTTCCACTGTTGTATCAGTCAGAAATGAACCTAAACATTTCTGCTGCAAAGGGAACTTGTGTCCCTATCTAATTACCTTAAGAATGAGTAACATAAATAGCTATATAAATCTAAACAACAAGCCAAGACTCTGGAGGGGAGTGGATGCTTGTATTGAGTAATCACCTTTAAGAGTAATATGTTCTTAACACCGCATAAAGAATAACCTTACCTATTATTTACTAACATGTCATTAAACAGAAAGACACCTCAGTCATTGTCATACTTGAATATTCTCATCTGGACACCTAAAGCAGATGAAACTTTAATCCACCTGATGAGAAGAGGATATACATAGAAATTGTACGTATCTAACCTTGAGTATTTTGAAACACTCTCCTATTTCAAATTGCAAACTACATGATACATACATTTAAAGCCAGAAATTAAAAACTGAACGAAGGGTTTCTCACCATTTTTTTCCTATTCATGGGTGACAGATGTGGGAGTATTCATCCCACATCTGTCACAAGTATACAGTGAAATTATTCACTTTGCTTCTGGATTGAGACATCGGCATCATTAAGGAACCCCACAGCTGTGAGTCAGGGAGGAGTTCTAGGCTTGGCGTAGGAAGGAAGCATCAAGCAGTCTACTTTGTTTCTCAAATTACCACGTCAGTAGGGGACATTTTACTATCAAATGCTCTCCAGCCAGTGGAGATTCTTTTCCTCAACATCTTGCTCATCTCAACCCTGAGAGATTGCTCAGTGTATTATAAACACACTCATCCAAACCCAAACAAGCATGTATGGACATATGTTCCATCCTGATGTGAAGAACTACCTGCCACTGGCCTTTATGCAAGTTCAGGGTACGCCGGTTTACAGATCTGCAAGTTTACAAAAGCGTGCGCTGTGACTGTGGAAGGCTGTGGACCCTAACAACAGCTGAAAGCATCCCACAAAAATGTACTTAGACTTGTAATTCCTGTGTATCTAGACATTTTTTCCCAATGGTCATGCATCAGTTGCTTTGGTTTATGCTTAAGAAGTCTCCCAGTAATCACTCAGATTATAGGGAAACCGTGATGGACATTTTTAGATAACATACTTGTAGTACCATAATAAAAGCTAAGGAGGAACATACGTTATGAGCATTTCGTATTATGGTTGTATTCAACAAAAAGAAAAAAAAAAGGTAACATTTTCCAGACCTCAAAGTGTTTCTAATTAAACTTCTTTGCTTTCCAGCTTAAATGTTGTCGTCAGTATAGGATAGGATAATCTTATTCAGATTTCCTCGCACTTTAGGATTCCATTTAAAACAAAAAAATACAAATTACTTAATTTTTGTTTATAGAAATCCAACTGTGCTCTGATGTCTGCAATTTGATGATTTTAATATATAGTTATGATTATGTTATAAAACATTTAACAACTTATTTACCTGATCCAACGCAAATATGCTGCATACTAAGTAGGAAGTCTGTACTTCAATCAAATGAGAAACTTGATGAACAGAAATGTCATCTGTACTATCATAATGACAAATAGAAATTGCTCAAAATCTTTCACTAATGGAATTTCGTCCTACTAAGACAAAGTCAGTTTATTAAAATGAAAATCAATTTGTGAGTAAATGTATTTTTGCCTACATTTTCTTTCTAAACCTTGGAAACCAGAGAAGCAAAGGGCTTTGTGTTGTTGCCTAAAGATAAAGCCCACTTTTAATTTAAAAGGAATGTAAAATGTTAAAAATAAAAAATATAATGTACTTCACCCATTAGCGCACATGCAGGGCTGATTAGAATAGCTGTCCCCACTAACACAATCAAAACTGGCTAATCTTAAGAGAAAACTCTAATGTACAAATCATCAGAATTTTTAATCATAATTATACTTACACTACTAGCATTAAAACACGTTCATTTTTCCAGTCAAATAAAACGCCATTAGAAAAGAAAAATGTCTGTGGAGGATGAATGCATTATCCATTTATTTTTGCCCAGATACTCATCGAATACATCAGTACACAGAGAAGGCTGTAAGCTTTTCCAAGATCCTTGTAAACGGCATACTGCATAAGAGTTTCTATTTTTGAGTATAATAGACAACAATTGAAGTTTCAGAAAGAAGTGTTGATTTCTAGCCTTTAAAAATTAACTGAGTTCTAGCTAGGGGAATCTCAATACAATGAGATTTCCAGTATTTCGACTCAAATGTTCAGTTGAACATTAAATTTCCAACAAGTCTTTGCACCTTTGTCTGACAACTGTAGTCAGCTGAATTAAATGCTTGAGAACTAGATTAATATTGGTATGACTGTATGTTTTCCCAAACTATTTATGTATTTGTAATTATAATGCATTGCTTTCAGGCACATTGTGTAAACCATTATGCAACCTGGCATACCTGCTCTGAGCACAAAGAACAATAATCTTGTTAATCTTTTAAGGCTTCCATCATGCACAAACATTTTTAAGACAGCCCACAGACAAAGCGTGTTCTTAGAGCATTACAGAAAAGAAAACAATTGGGGATTCTAAGGCACTGGATATTTTTTCTTCTCTTTTGTACTTTTTCATCTAGCTCCTATTACTTCCATGCTTCTCACCTAAAGAAATAAGGTTATGCCCACTTGTCTTGAGTTTGATTTTCACCCACAGAATTATGAGAGCAGCTGAGAAGAGAGGTATATACTAGAATGTCCTTTGCAAAATGCTGAATTACAGTGTTCTGTGTAATTCATAAAAAATCATGCCTTACTTTTTGGCAGCCAGTAACTTGCAGGTGTTCCCTGTACAGTATTTAGCAATTAAATGCACAGTACATACTTAAATTATTAACTTCCACAGTAAGTGCATAATTTCATTTTTATTCTTACAGCTTAAAGATTTCAGAGCTGTGATTTCCAAAATTTGGTCTTTTGATCACTAATAGTAAGACCATTGGGCACTAATTGCTCACTAGGCTTTTACAAGGTTGTGACTTCTAAAAAAATAAAATTAATTGCAGCTAGGGTAGCCTTATTTAGCACATCTGAATAGTGATACATGTGTTTACAGTAATTAATACCAATAATAGCAATGTTCAGTGGTAGATCTGCACATTCTACTCTGAAAGAGTGCACTTGATGCAGCATATGCTGACAAATGCTGTTTGTCAAACAGAAGTTTTCTGTATTTGTCAAACTAAGGTTTTAAGAAATAGACACATGAAGCAACAAATTGAATAATATTTCCCTTTCTTAAAAGGGTTAAATTAATTATTTTAAAGGCACAAGAGGACAATTGATATTTGCAGGACTAGGACCAAGAAAGTTCAAAGTTCAATTCCCGCCTCTGAAACTGAGTGTAAGAAATTATTCAGTGAAACCAGATGATTGCTCCAAACTGGACCAGAAAAAGCCCTCTATGGCTGGAGCAAAGTATAACCCAGGGCCAGCAGAATTGCTAAGTAATTTTGTAGTCAATGGCTCAAGTTGTTTTGCCTCAATTTTCACTACACTATATATCACTCATTCTATATCAACACCACAGGATCCCACAGAAATTAACTTTGGGTTCTACTAGTGAACTTTCTGCTCAAGCTCATTTTTCCACCTAAACCAAAAGGTTTGTCTCCTGTGCAATTTCCATAGTCTCTGTTTAGAAAGCATTTTCATCCCCTATTATGGGTGAAACGTTCAATTTGTGAACTAATCAGCAAAAAACCCTCTATCACTGCAGCTATCTGAATGAAATTTTCCAAAAAATAATTAATGAAGGATCATGGATCTTTCAAAAAGGATAGAAAATGTCTGATAATTTTAAGTGTTTTTAAATGCATTCAGAATGTGAAAAAATGAAGTAGAACTACTGAGTTGCAATAAAACTCCACCAAATAACTCCATCATAAATATATTAATCATTCACCCCCACAGAACCTAAGAGACATACAGGAAATCTTCCTATGGAATTTAATCTAGGGGTTTTATTGTGGATTTTATTTACTGTTGCTGTTTTATTGGAAGAAGCTTATATTTTCTTTCATGCTGTAATTGTTTGCAATGAGCTTGAGGCAGCCAGATGTTGAGGCAACTGGCACTGTTACAAACCATAATGTCAGATTAAAGTTATTTATTGCTAAAGAAGACAATCTTTACTGGAACACCTTAAGAATTAGTAAAACTTCCTCAACTTACTAATAAAGCTGTTCATTGTATGGAAGACATTTCAATAGGGTAAGTACACTGGAATGCACATTTGCTCTCCAGTAAAACTAAGTGTGGTAAACAGAATCATGTGAATAAGAAATGAAGAGGTATCCAATAAACAGTGGGGTTCAGACAGTCTCAAAAAGGGACTGTTCTTTGGGGGAAACAAGCAACTCTCCATCCCCTCACCACTGCATCTTCTCATTTGCAACCATCTGATCTCTAGACTAACTTTTCAAGGCCAAAATATGTTCAAACTGATACTGAAGTTAATCTTAAAAACAAATTACTTCATGCAGACATGTACCACCCATCCCCTTCCCAGCAGTCTGCAAATGTACAGTTCTTCTCAGGCAGATCTCAGACCTAAACCAGCCTCCTCTATACACAAAATTGCATTAAACCCAAAGATGTGGGAGGGTGGAGGAGAAGACCTTTTATAGAAAAACTATCTTGTGAGAAAGAAACTTTCTCCAGAACTTGTGGGGGGAAAACCATCCAGTAGGATATGTCAATGCACAACTAAAAATCATTCCTATATTGAGAAATACATCAGAACTACAGATTAGGAAGAAAATTAGGAAGTTATTTATTGAGAAACATCCTATTGAGACTGTACAGTTGCTGGGTTTATTTAATGGGCATTAAAGTCACTTTCTTATGAGTTCTAATTGTGTGATAAATCCATTGCATTGTTTCTAGAATCAGCACTAGAACACTCTATTAGGAAAAGCCCTGCTGGATTCTCTTTTAATTGAGTTCAAACAGATGGTTTAATTTCTGAAATGCTAATCTACTGGTGTGAGTTCTCTATTTCATGGCATTTTACTTCTGATTGACACCAAGGGCAAATTTACCAGGCAAAGGCAATCTTGCTCTCTGCAGGATCTGATGTAGGCAGCACAGTATCCATATTCCTATCGGAGTGTAAATCACAATCAAATGCATAAATCTATCCATGATACACCATCTTCAATGCCACAATTTCAGCAGAGACTGCATCTTTACAAACTACTACCTCTCATCATCTCAAAGCACAATGATTCATTTTATTTAACTCAGTAGTACAAATCTAGACTACTCAGTTTCCTATTAATTTTGTTTCAAAAATCTAGTTTTCGAGTTATTCAGTAAATGAGCATCACAGTTGAGTACAAACACAATCATTGTATTTTTTTCATTCTTGAAGAGTAAGCACAGGAAAAAAAGAGTATCTGTCTACTAAGACATGGATGAAAAACACTAAAATGCTAGATGAAACAAATCTGCACACCAATGAACAGGCACAGCTGACTTCACATCTTTTTTTTCAAGCAATTTTGATGGTGGACTAAACATATCTATACATGACATAAAGAATTCAGATTCGCATAATGAAAATATACATTAAAAAATTTGAGATTGCCATTCAAGTTAACTGAGGTGCAGTCCTACAAAATTTCTGAATCAAGGTCTTGACAATGAAATAGCTCAAGTATTATTTGGTATGAGAATGCCTTCACTTTGGAGAATTTATAAGCTGTCCATGGAGAATTACATCATCTCCTGGTGCTGGAAGAACATGAGTAGGTGCCCGGAGAGAAAACAGAACTTATAAATTAATACTTCCCTGATTAACATTTTGAGAAGCACACTAAACCAACAATAAACATGCAAGATTGTTTTGAAAACATGGTCCTTTCTTTTTGGAGATTTGGTCACAAACCATGTTGAACCTTTGGGAAATAGAGCCTACAACGGAAAATGGGTGCATTAAGCAAAATTACCCTGGGGTACTTTTGGGTTTTTTCGTGAAGAGAAGACTTTATTAACATCTCCTAGCAGCACAAGGGATTGCCATCAGACATACTGAAGACCTGGTATGACCTATGTGCTAAGTGAATAGCCAATGAATTATTGGAGAGTTTCTTTCTCCCAAATTACACTTTTAGCACAAAATTACTGTTTCAACAGTTATTGGTAGGAGTAATTGATTATTTAATGAAGTTCTAAAGGCTAAATAAATTAGAAAAGGGGATTTAGGATACAGATGCCTATTTCCAACATTTGCTTCCCCGTTAAGTAAAAGTATGTCTATACATCTCACTCTTCATGAAGTTGCATGACTTGGAAAATACATTATGTCAATAATTGGACTGCAGAAGGATTAATATTTATGGGCAATTTGTAAACATTCCTGTAGCTTAAAATGAAATGAAAAACATTCTGATCTACCATGACAATGAGTTTCTGGCTTACTTTGCCGAGTGTTTCTGGGTATGCAGCTAACTGCTTGGAAAACTTTGAGTTAAGGAGAGCTCATAGCTCTCTGCTTGCAAACTTTCATGTGAAATCAGAACCTACAGAGTCCAGTTTGTCTCTCATATGCAGGAGAAACTGAAGCAACTCTGAACAAGTTCAATGATGGTACTACAATGCAATAGCTGTATAAGCAGAAGAAACTTGAGCGTATTTTCATTTCAGTCATTTAGAACTTGCACAGACAAAATAGTTCTTTATTGATTAGAATATCAATGTGCAACAATTTACTCTAGATGGGAAATAAACAGCAACTTAAATGCATTTTAATTCAATTTCAAAACTCAGGAATTACACTGAGCAAGCCAATTGATCTTAGACATTTGCGTGTTTAACTGCTTGTCTAATCAGAAGAGTACAAATCAACTCCCCATAACCTAACTCTCACAAAATAGAAGATGAGAACAGTAATGACATGATTTCCAGCTTGTTCTTCTGCATCTTACACAAGGATGGATCACAATATTGAGAACTAGATTTAAGTATTCCATAATTGCCCAAAAGCATATTCAATCTTTGCTTTTACCAAGATGCTACAATGCAGGAGGAAAAACATGTAGGATTTTCTGGAGAAAGGCAATAAATATTCTCATGTATTTCCCAAAGGAAATTCAGTGTTTTCCACAGCTGAGTAAATCGGTTTTCAAATTATATAACTCATCCTGATATTGTACTTCAATATTACAGGTAAATATCCCCATTCCAGTAGCCTGTATTCTTTTTTTTGTCCCTTGATGGAGATCATAGGGATGGAAAACATTGTATGAGGTTTTCTGGGTTTTCTGTTGTATTTTTTTTAATGTGGAAGACACTAATCTCTGCTGAAGTAGGAATACTTTAAGATTCAGAGCAACAGCCCTTCAAGAAGCCTGTCTTGAACCTGACAATTGTGTACAAAACCCCCCCCCAAATGTATATTAAAAGTATTTTGGAGGGCCGAGAACAACTATAATTGCAAATACAGAAAGAAATTGTTTTGTTCAAAAGAATAAACACTGTTTTTTTCCAAATAGCTGGATGTAAATAATATATCTGCCTTGGACTTAGTCCCAGGCAAGAAGGACCTGAAAGAGGTGAAGCAAAACAACAACAAAAGAAAATTGAGATGGGGACTAATTAGATTTTAAAAAGCTCAGGAGGAACAAGAGAGACTTTGTGCACGGATAAACTCTTTACATGGGGAAGTATTGCTATTTCTGTGCAAACACTGAAGAGTCTTTCTACCTGAAATGAAGGGAAGCTTGTATTCAGTTAATATTAAAATTTTCTTGAATTTTTCCATTCTGCACAACTTTTAGCCTAGGTCACACTCACATTATGCAGACTGAAAAGTGTTACAGCAATTCTGACAGCAAATCTCAGAGTCATTTTTTACAGTGTTTCAACAGGGACAGTCTAACCAATTTACGGTAACCAAGAAAAGGCTCTTTTGACCTTTTGAGATCAGAGAGTGATGTGTTCTTTTCAATAAGGGTGTTCCACTATCCCCTCTCCTGGTGAAGCCAATCCATGCCTAAGCATTCCACCCCTGTATCTGTCTGAAGTCAAACTATTAAAAACATGCCATCTGGAAATACACATCTGGAAGCTCACATCAGTCATGCCTATTCCTCTTATTAGGAAGCCACATTACCTGTTTTAGTCCCTAAAAGTCCTGCATGCCCTGTAACAATTGGTTCAGTCTTTAGCAGGAAGAGAGGAAGAACTGGATTCTGGAAAGATTTCTTTTTCCTCACACCTTTAACAGGAGCAAAGAAAGGAGGCATTTTCAAGAGGCCAAGAGTGGTGCTGGGCTGGAGGGAATCCATAGTCATTTGTATTATTGAGGCAGAAAGTTTGGCACACTTGAGAGGAAGCCTTAAGCAACACGAGGCTTAGCAGCAGCTGCTGCTGGTAGTAGGAAGATGTGCAGCCCTGACACAGGGCAGGAGAAACTGGGAGAGTCTCAGAAGGCACAGGGGCAGTCAACAGAAGCTCCTTCTGCTCCACAAGGCCCACTTTTCAGCTTTCAGTGCAGGCAGACAACTGAACAGACAAATCTGCTGGATGCTAACTACTTAAAAACACAGCTCTGTGGTAATGCCATAGCACCAGTAGATAAAGCTAAAATATTACCATGTGTTCATTATTTTGAATAAAGAAGTAAACAGGCAGAACAACATTTTAAAACAAGGATTTGCAGCTGTAAATTGTCATGCTTAACTGGCAATAATACACAGTGTTAAAACCATATATGTACTGTTTCTCTAGGGAATTATGTCAGCTTTATCCATACTATGCTCCAGAAACCATGAGTACGGATGTCAAGGCACCCCAGCTGCATTTGGGTAACAGAGACTAGGCAGACCTGATCAAAAGAGCTGCAGGAGCAACAGATAGATGACTGGAGAGGGATCTGCTGTACCCCTGGAGCAGAGTGGCACTGGATCCAGTGCAGCCAGTTTTTCTGTCAACTGAGGATCAGCTGCAGACAATGCAAGAATTGCTGTTAACCCATCCATTACTGCCATCATCATCAGATTTAACACAGCAGAAGCCCTTAAAAAGTTTATGAAAATCCTCCCTGGCAATAACAGGACATGTCCTTAACAATGTTAGCAAAATGCATTAAAGTTTTTTCCCCTCATGATTACTCCCAACCCAGTAAAGCTATATAAGGCAATTACTGAATGTTCATGAGAAATTCAAATAGGAAAATTTGGCACAGAAGCATTGAAGGAAAAAATATATAATAAAGCAGATCTTGATTACAGATGTTTCAAGACAAAAATGCTACATTTACTTTATTTTTTAAAAGATGTATGTACTATTGGAAGTATTTTTTCTTTAGAAGTTCTGCCATGAATAAACCCCATGAATTATGAACACTTTCCTTAAGAAGGCAGTGAAAGCATGTTATCTCTAAGGTGCCTATGAAATTATAGTCAATTATGTAGAAATCACTAGCATTCTTCTTTCACCAGTTAGACAGCTTGAGGTAGAGCTTATTGCAAGCCTGGAGCCCTTGGCATGAAATCTGTACTCCAGCATTGGGAAAAAAAAATAAAAGAAGCACTTGTAGAAACTGCTTTTTAATATGATATTGTGTTAACTGATTACATAAGCCCTTCAAGTCAAAAAATGGTTTAGTCCCCCACATCATGATTAAACCATCTAGTGGAAATTGTATTTATTTTGCTTATAGGTACATTTCTCCTTTCCCCCTCACTCTGTGTGTGTGTCTTTATGTATGTTGTTACAGTAAGACATTTAATCAAGGCCTTTTGAAGTGGTAGAGTGGAAACAGCTGTATCTGACAATGTGCTGATGACATGGGGCTTAAAGCTGTCATGAGCTCCAGATTGCAAGCAGCACTAATATGTGGTTGGGATGGTAGTGACTTACAGGTCATGGCACCTCCTTGAGGAATGCTCCTAAGCCAATCAGCTCGAGGTGGTGGCTCAAAGTCTTAAGGCTCTGGTGAGCTCTCTTTCATTTAATACTCTTGAGGTCACACTTCAAAGCGCCTTTCTTCTCAAAAGCCACTGGCCATATGTGGGGGTTCTAGAGCAGCTTTTTAAAGACTGGCTGCTTCAGGCTCAGACTTAAAAAATTAGAAACGCAGCTCTATTACACAAATGATGCCTTCAAAGTTGAACAAAGGGTGAAGCTTAAGTTGGTATCTCACATTCTTGTAAAGAATGCCAATTTAAAGAGACTTTCCGGATGACTGATTTTTCCACAACAAAGCAAGCTTAAAGCTCGCATTTTAGTGCCTAACAACTTGTTAAAACAATTTCCTGGTTTGTGAAGATTACAATATGTAGGGCATCCAGAAATCATCTCTGAATATAGCTTTTCTTCAGTAATACTCACATTCAGAATAATTACTGCATAGATGTCCAAGAAACTTATGGTTTCGTTTCTTCGTGCAACTGAATTTGTTAAAATTAGACTAATGTGACTAACGTACACTCAAGCCAACATTGCTAGAACAAACACATATGTGTTTCTCACTGAGACGACTCTAAAATGATTTTGTTTTGATCATGGTACAACACCCAATGCAGTAATGTATTTTTTGGAAAGCATTCATAAGGATCAAGGGGCTAGGGAGGCTGATCTCTATAGGTTACCTACACAGGGGAAGGAAGAAAAGAGAGCCCTGCAAGAAATAATTAATTTCAAATAAAATTAAGTTTGTTTCCTGAGCTGCTTCCTGGATTCCTCTCTACCCCTTGGATGTCCACGGGGAAGTTGACTCTCTGAAATCTAAAATAAGACATAACCTTGAGAATGCTTTCTTCTTCAGTAAAGTTAAAGACAAATTGTTCCCATCTTCAAAACAGCAGCATGTTCTACAGAATATACTGCTCTTCTGAAATTTGTCTGGAAATTACTTTCATGGAGGACAAATATTCACCTACTGTAAATAAGGCCAATTGTGAACATTATTAAGAAAACATCTAGGTCTGTATCTCCAACACTAATACAGCCAGATTTGTTTTTAATTTACATCCAAGCTCCTTTTCAGCTGGTGCAGCTATTGTACCAAAGTGTTTTAATTCTTTTACCATCTGCAGAATCCAAAAGCAAGGATGGCATTCAAGATGTGGATATACATTTTAATGCACCTTTGCTATTCAGTCTTTCCTTTACTGAGTATATTTTTCTTGCAAATACTTTATTCATTGTAATAAGGCTTGTCATGAAATAAATAAATTGTATTCTCAGACCTCTCAGAATTGGTTCGATGATGAATGAATCACGCCCAATGTTGCAAAAATAAAATCTTTTTATGCTTGCTTTCTTAAAAACAATAGCTTGCAAGTTTCAGAGAAGTTACATTTTCGGTAACTGAATACTGTGTTTCTGGCAATGTTTTTAGCTGCCTTAGTCACAACTTTTCTAAAAATGGATTAGTTGAACGAGAATGTGACTCAGACATGCAGGCATATTGGTTGCTCGCTGTTGTTCTGCCATTCTGAGACACTGAAATAAAAGGGCTTGTCTAGGAGACAAATGTAAGAGTGGAGACTGCTGTCTGGAAAAAGCACTAAAATAGCCAATTAAGTATCTCTGAAAGTAGTAGCTCAGATGGCCATTTAAACTGGACATGGGTGTAGAAAAGCTCAGCAGCACAGTTTCTGCCTCCAAAGGGCTTATACATTAGGGAGCAGATGAGTTGTTGTTGTACATAAAGTATTGCTCCATCCCAGAAGCAACAAAGAAGGGTTGAGAAACCAAAGAAAGGGACACAAAGCGAAAACAAAGAGAGAATGCTGAGAACAAAACTGTGTCATATAGCTAACTGAGCATAAAAAATTCACTAACAATCAGTAAAAGACTGAGTTTACAGTATTACTAAAATCTCTTTTTGCTCTTAAGGACTGTATCTTATAGTAGCAATATTAGAGATACTAAATAGTATGCTCTATTTATAAAGAAACAGATGCAAGAGAGTGGAAATCTGAGTTTTGTTTCATGCTGTGCTAGCTGAAAATCTCTCAGGAGCCAGGCATTGGCCTAATTCTAAAAAATAACTGATAATTTAATTGTCTTGTCGCAGTAAAAGAAAGAGGTTGAGAACGAAGAAATGCATCTTCAATTTGTGATCTGGCCAAGTGACTGGGGAACCAAAGGGAAAAAAGTCATACTGAAAAAAGGCAAGAGTGCCAGTTTACTTGGGATGCTGCTCCATAATTCACTCATATCAAACAATACTGTTTAAAGCACCAGAAGAAGGAAGATTCTTGTTAAACAGACCCTTTGAGCACTTAATTGTACTAGTAACAAGGCTGATCCACTGGACAGAATGAGACTTCAATGTTGTCACAGTATTCTGACTGAGAGGCAATTTGGGGACAGACCTATCAGCAGCTAAACAAGTGCACATAAATATAGGTTATATGTATACATACATGGAATGGTAGGAATCCTTATATCATCACATGAATACATCTAGTAGTTTGAATTTTCTGTCAAGAAATGTTCCTAGACCATTAGTGGTGAACTAAAAAAAAAATATCCTTCAAGTACTTATTCTGTTTAAGGGTATTACTTTATCATCTTGACTCACATAATTTTGCTGATCCTTCATACTCCCAAGACACTGAGAGGATACACAGGCCATATATGAAATAACTGTGGGAGTTTTCAGGCTGTGACTGTGGTTTCTACACTGCTCTGGACTGGGCCACTGCAGTCTCTAGGACAAAACCTGGACACACTCCAAGCAGCTGGTTCAACCAGCACTAGACAACAGTTCTGGGCACATTCAATTTATCAGCACAGATCGAGCCATGATTCCATAACTTTCATTCCATATTCCCTTGGAAAGATCGGGAGCTTCTGTCTTACCATGCATGCAATAAACTGCTTACTACCAAGAAAACCTCCTCAAGTGACTTCTTTTGCTCCCAGTCTGAAACTAGTATGGTAAATTTGAGGCTTAATAAGAAAAATATGTATGACTACTTCTGGTTTAGTTTAGTTTTTGAGACATAACCCTGTAAAGTCTTCAGATAGTTGATAATGGCTGTGAAAATGGATACAAGTTTCCCACTCTGCACCAATAAAATATTCTTTAAAAGTCATGAACCATATGCACACTATGCTTAGCTAGAAAATTAAACTATTGTCTTGACTATGAAAGTGTAATTATCTTTTGAAGAAAGCTGAACACCAGAACCAGATTTTTAATTACTCTAATCAAAGTTAGAAGAAAGTTTCTACAATAAATTGCTTTGATAATCTTATCCTTCAAAAAGGATAATCTTATCATTTGGTCATAACATGTAAAGCTTGTCATCAATCATCAGAAATACCTAACCTTTAGAGTACTATTGCTATGAGCTTGCTGTGAGTCACTCCAAAGCCCTCTGAGAAACCTCACACATGTAACCATATTTATATAGGATTATACACAAACTTATTTCTGAATTTCTGAGAAGCATTTTGAGCATACAATAAACCACAGAAAAGAGGAATTGTACCAATTTGCAGACAGCTGAGGCAATACTTTCAACATTAAGGTATCCTATCAGAAAAAAAAAGGCAAAAGTCTTGCATCTAAAAGCATTATGAATCACAAAATCTTTATTGTTATTTCACAAAGTATGAAGTAGAATGTGAAAGTCTGTAATTTCATATGAATATGTTATGGGTTTTTTATTATATTTTGTTAGCTTGTTTTGAGTCTTAGCTGGTGTTGCTTTTGGTTCTTAACTCTGAAAACTCTTTTAAGTTTGTTTGTTTTTTTTTAACTTGGGTTTTTCCTTGTTTTTACTGCATTTACTGACTTGTATCCTCAAATTTGGCACTATAGACTTCATTGACAGAAATTTTCCTAGATTTAATTTATTGCATAGACAAAGTGTTATGTATTTAAAATAAATTCTGCCCCATTTATATTCATGACTTTTTTCCAAAATGTGAAGGTAATTGAAAAGAAATATAATATTAAGTAAAAAATGGTAAGTAAAAAATATTTTATTTCTTTAATTCCTGATGCATTGGAAATGAGCTTCCCTTTTTAAAAAGGATCTGTTGCTTACTCCTACATATATCTGATCAAAGAATAAGTATTTCTTTGCCAATAGATTGACTATATTGGAGATAAATATCTTTAAGTTTGATGAACAACATTTGCCAGAAATTCATGACAGATGAAAATGCATAAATGTATTATTAAAAATGCCTTAAACAGTAGCTCACAGGATAATTCTCCTTTAGTAGTGAAAAGAGATGGAATTGCAAAACCATTCCAAACTTAACACATTTAAATGTAGATAAATAAATCTAAATCTAGAAGTCTTTTCCAAGTGTGTTAGCCAAGTAAGACTTATGGCTAGACCACTTCACTGAGACAACTTGAAAGTGCAATGATTGGTTTGACAAATGAACAGCTTCATCTGAGCACCCAATAAGTAACTATTAAAAGAACATACATAACACAGGCGGAGAGATCAAATGCTCCAGCAAGAAGTTCTCCTCAACACAAAGGGCTCAGTACCATAGCACGTTCATCAGCTTCAGTAATGGGTATCATTAAGAAGGTACTTACATTAGGTCTTAATCCTGCTGCCATTTCGTAATACTTCTCAGCCTCTTCATTAAGACTGGCTTGTCTATCAGGGTGGAAAAGAACAACATAGTTACACCTCATTTTCCTGGGGTTGAAATGAAACCATACCTAAAATAAGCATAGCTAAAACAACTACTCCCTGCTGTTTAAGGGTATTACACTAACAAATGCACAAAATATGTAAATATGAAAGTTTTCTTATAGTTCAGAATGTCCATTAGCACAAATCCTCTTTGCTTACTTAATTTTCTTTTTAGTTCTGCAATGATATTAGTACATAATGGAAAGAAATACAGAAGGCTGAACATTCATCTCAGGCAAAACCAGATATGTACCAGTCTTCACCAGAAGAAAATGTGGCTCATTTATTTTTAGCAGATGTATTTTAAATTCTGAAACTGTATAGTATACAATATGTGGTTTCTTGCTTTGTGCCTTCCTAAAACAAGTATAATTGCAGTAAAAACAGGGAAAAAAAAATAGCATCAGGGCATCAGGGGAACATAAAGATTTCTGAAAATTAGGTTTCTATGATTGTGGGAATTCATTCGGAAAACACTTCTGATTTCAACGTTTACTCACACCATTCTGAGAAGGGATTTAAACATAGATCTCATATTCCAAGAGAATGAGTTTCTGGGTACTGGAAGCAGTATCAGCTCAATGCTTTTTCTTCTTATTACTGCTGTCAGCATCTACATGCTCCCAGTAGTTTAGTTTTTATTTCTCCTGAGTTTATATTTTAATGTCTTTTAAACAAAAATGTGGTATGTTGCCAAAGAAATACAAACATGTTTTTGCCTCAACAAGCCCTTTTAATCTCCTCTCTCAAACTCCTCTCTTCTCCTTTTGTCTTCACCTTCTTAATTTCCCCTTAACTATTCTTTTTGGCCACTGGTCCAATGAATGTCAGTTGATCACATACGTATCAGGAGAAAGATGGTAAATCTGTAAGGACAACCACGCAGGACTCTCAGGTGGGCTACTTATCTTCTGCTAAAGTTATTTGCTATTTTTCTATGAAGATCTAAGTCTATTCATAGAAGAGTTAGCAGAGGAGATCTTCAGTATATTTGTGTTTGTTATGTGATTACAGATGCATTTCTGTGATACAAAATGGAAACAGAAAACAAGGATAAGACTGTGTAGGATTGGCTGTTTGATTTCTTTTTTCCTTCTTTTCCGGCTTTTGCAAACAGTTACTAGTTCAAAAAGTATCAATCAACTGAGCACTTGTACCTGGAGATTTTACCTTGTTCATTACATGAGCCTTTACATGATATGTTATCAATTTGTGTACTAATTTTGTTCCTATACACCCAGATTTTAAACATTAGCCATATAATACATGGATAGGCAATTAATCCAAATCATCACACTTTGACAACTATTGGGAGGAGAAAGGGAGAAAGGATAATCCCTTTGAAGTTTCTCACATAATTCCTGTGCAAGCTGAAACCACATCATGACTAACAATTTGCTAAATAGAACCTGGTTTATACCTGTTAACTGTTTTAAATTACTTTGCACATGTATCATTGACTCAGCGGTTGCAGTGGTTAGAAATGATTGAATGTCTAAAAATATTCATTCAACCTGCTTCTGAATCACTCCTGCTGGGCATCAGCAGCACTTGAAACGATTGCAAAAAAAGAGAAAAATCTCATACTTAGGAATGTTGGGATCTACAACAAGGCGCTGTAAAATGAAACGTTACAGAGCATCTTTTTTGGTTTTCCCCCATTTGCACAAAACTGTCAGGACAAAAATCACTTCAAAAAGTGGTGAAATAACATACAACAAACAAGGTGCCTTACCCAGAAGGCAAATACAAATGGTACACCTCCAAAAAGAGTTTTTGGCATGTGAGTGTGGAACACATTGAAATCCTATCCCCCTTTTAGGCCAGTGGAAATACGTGGCTTGCTTTCCTGCCATGTGTACATCTTGAAACAAGGATCATTAATTGCCAGGTTGAAATCAGTTTGAACAGATAGTTAGTTCTCCATTAAAAACAGTTTCTAGAAATGAATGCACAACACAGTAACCTGGTCAGGAAAATGCTAGTTCCATTTTTGGGGCATTCACCAACAGTTCATTTAGTTAAGATGCTGCTGAATTCTGGTTCCCATTTTCACTGCAAATCTAAGCTAGAAATTAATTATGCTAAGCCCTGAAACAGCTTTCCCTTGAGAAAAATTAAAGGCACAGAGGTAGGAAATTGCAGAAACCCTATGCCACTGAGCAGTAAAGAGCTCTGGATCAACGTCAAATAATGGAAGGACACTATTAAAAGTAACATAACTCACATTAGAGTAAAGTATTACATAAAATGTTGATAATAAAACAGAAAGGAAGGAAAGGGAGCAAAGAGAGGTTCAGAAGAGAGTCTTTTTCATAGTTATGAGCTATAGTTTAACCTCTATCCTAAATCTTTTCATGAGGACTGACATTGAGAACACATCTGATTTTCCCCACTAACAACTAGCATCCAATCTCATTTTAAGGGAAAAAATGTTTCCACTTTTTATTCTTTCCTATCTCTTAACCTGGGCTTCCAGACCAAACAATTCCCCATATTTAGTTCCAGCTGCCTGACAGTGACATCTAATAAATGTGTTTGACAACACATCACTCTTAGATTCTCCCGACACTCACCTATAATCACTTCACATTCATTTTGATTTTTACATTGTTCACTGGAAAATATACTATTGTAAGAGAAAACACCACCAATGCTGACTGGTTTAGACACACGTGAGTGGGAAAAGGTTAGTTTTAACCTGCCTGCTGCTTGGTACAAGGCTTCAGACTGTTGATTTTTACAGTAAAATCATGAATGTCAGCACATCTACACAGAAATTTTCTTCAGCGATTCCTATTTTGAAATGCTGAATGCTGATACTTGGCATTCTTAATGGACCTTGTTGTGTAACAACAAAATTATAATGAGCTTTTATAATCAGCTGCTCTGTTGCAATGAACCATTTATCCACAGTTTTTTTTTTTTTTAAATTTATATAGATGATATGCTTTGCCATACATACATATATATTTCAGCACATAGATAGTAATTAAAGGATGAATATAATCTGTTCAGACAATAATATAGGGTTATGCTGTGTCTTTGATACTGTATCAGCAATTGTACTTCATGTTTGGTCAGTGTGTTCTGGAGAGTCAAAATACTCTTACAGAAAATCACTGAAAAATGAAGACCATGTAATGCAGTACTGCTCTAACTTAGAGTTCTGTTTTCAAATAGCCAATAGCCATGCTGTAACTTTGTCATATGAGATTTTCCCAGAACAACCCTCTTACAAAAACATGGAAAAACTTATTATTCCCACAAAGTGTGCTTTTAAGCAAAGAGGTCTTTTTTCCTAAATTTGTTTTCATGTGGGGACAAGGTAAAGTTCTTATCCTGTTTCTAATTATTATGGTGGTGCCACCACACTGCCTTCTAAAAATAATCTAATAATAATAATAATAAAAATAATCTAATAATAATAAAAAATAATTCTAAAAATAATCATTCCCTAGCCCACAGGAAAGCCTGCTGATGGCAGCTGACCTGGTCTACCAGAGCAAAGTGAACCAAGGTGAACGTAGCCCTCGTTAACACACGGCTCAGTCACCGGGGCTACGGCCACGGCTCAGCACTGCACACACGCTTCACTGCCTTGGGAGGCTTCAAACTCCTCCAAGCAAGAGCATTGCAAATGCTACAAACGTAAAACACATGACCAGATACTGTTTTAAGAACCACCCAAACAGCTGCATGACCCTTGAAGAAAGCTGTCTGGAAAACAAATTCGTTGAGAAAACGAATTTCACAGGCAAGTACTATGCAAGTTAAAAGTTACCAGACTGTTGTAAAGTAATTAATTGCATTCATCCCACATCTCACCCCTCTTACAGATGACTTGAATCATCTTGCATTGCATTAGTAGGATGCTACAGAAGTCATTTAGGAAAAAAAAATTAATAACTGTAATGTAATTAGGAAAGGGGAGGTCTCTCAATAATGGAAACAGAACTAAGTCATTAATTTTTTAACTTCAGATTCAGTCACAAAGGGGAAATCAGCAAAGTTGGAATATCTGATTAGAGGAGCAGACGTTCTTCTTGTGACTGCTAAACTGAGAACAGGCTATCTATAAATACAGCTACTGCATTTGGACCTAGTTAACAATTCTATGCAAATTTAAGAAAATTAACTTGCAGCTTTCCAGTTCAAAATTTTCAAAAGTTGTTAATTTTTACTTAGGTTGCATTTTAATTTTTTTTTCCTCAGCAAGTAGGGGGATTAAATAAAAAGGAAAATATTTTAGCACTAAACTAGAAAAATAAATTGCATTTCAAGAGAATGGTGTGTTTATTTTCCACCCAAAACAGCTGTAAACCAAGAAATGTCTTCATATTTCTGAGTCTTGTGACACTCCTTAAGCTGATGGTGGAAACAGTAGTAAAAGGAGGGAAAGATGATTCCTTCCTAATTCAAAAATACACCGCTGTGTAAAATATTTGGGCTGAAAAAGAAAATATCAGAAGCTATACAAAAATCTAAGCTACTGTTATTATCTTGCAGTCATTTTGGAAACCTTGCATCATCCACATTAATATCAATTTCTGTCTCTTATTCCACAACACATCTTTAAAATTTATCCCGTGTCTCTCGCAAGAGTCATTTCATTTTCATGCTCTGTGAACTTCTATAATGTATTTTCTATCTCACAGCTGTGCAGTTCATTCAGAATTCTTACTCACTTACCAGTCAGTTTTTATAGCTCTCTAGGGTACCTAAAGAGCAGTTGGTCACCTACTTGAAACTATGTCAGTCTTTCATTTATAACTGTCTTTAGCATTCAGTTTCTGGCTGTGTCACTCTGTGCCAGTTGGAGTACTCCCTTCTTTCCACTCTCCTTTGTATCTGTTTTCCTCTTGGAATCACCTCAGCTCTCCATTGTTCTAAAGCTCCTAAAATTCTGCTTCTGAAGAGCCAGACTCCTGGTGGATTTGTCGCTGCTCTGTTACAATGAATACGTTGCCCTTGTCCAACAAGTATTATGGAAGCAGTGTATTTGAATTAATTGCTAAGTAAAGCAGTGAACAAGGATGGACAACAGAATCATAACCTTTAGCAAAAATCTGTCAGATGCTAATGCATGGGGTTTTAGGCTTGTCAGCACTGAATTCAAATTTGCCACCCTTGCTAAATCCTGCAGACCACTTTAGATTCTCAGAAAGTATTAGGAAGACATTATGATCTTCCACAAAGTGAGCTGAGTATTAAGTGAAAAATTAGATCAACTGGGTATCCCAAAGGAGCACAAGGGATTCTAGCTTAACTAAAGCAGGCCTATTTTTTTTTAGGTGTTTCAGTTAAGTGCATTTTCTTTGCTCTTGAAGGTTTTGGCTTTTCGCTTACAGTAAAAATAGAGAATACATCTTAGAATCCCTGAGCTCATTGCTTATCAAGGCCTCCCAAAAACAGTACACTCCCAACCAGGGTAACCCAACCAGGGTAACAGCACAGCAGCATAGCTGTTACTTTAAAAGTGAAAAAATACTCATATGCAGATGTAAATACATGTGCCTCAAAGACCTAGAATGCTACACTCAGTGCTCACAGAGAAAGGAGGAGATTTATCAAACCTATTTCCAAAATAGTATTTATCTACACCACCACATTTTAAAATACACACCATCATACCACTAAACCATCTTCTATAACATACTCACTAAAATCAGGAATCTGACCCCTCGATACCTTTCTAAATTCAGCTGTCATACCTAACTTGCTATGTTTCTCTCTGTGAATTTGTAACACTGATCTAAATGTTTCAAATTACTGAACTCTATTTTCAGAGATATCATTCACAAAGTAATCTTGGGGAAGGGGAGGATCTTTAGCTCATACATGTCAAACCTGTTTACCAGTGAGCCATTTGTCTTGGTTTCCTTTATAATCTACAAGCATAAGTTATTTTTAAAAAGTGTTTGAGGGCTTATTTCAAAATCATGGTATAGAAACCATAATTCTGAAACACAGGCCACGTGCCTGAAGCTGACTCTACCTTCTCTTTTTTATTATTTTCTTTTTCTTTCATTTTTTATTTAAAATGCTAAAAGTATAAAGCAGCCTAGTAAGATATCTTCAGCAGAAAAATTATCTCAAGAACAGCTTTGTGTTAATGAACTATTTTTTTTATTTACCTTTTCATGCATTTTCTATGCTTAGATACCATCTAAATGAAATCAAGTATCCTTATAGCTGTTGAGTGGACAATAGCCAATAATTAGATAGTTATCCTAGAAATAAGCACGGAGGATACCCATTACAGTAATGTGAATTTAATGATAATGTTAAACTCACAGACAGAAGCTTAATGTTACTGAGTAACCAGGTCTGACAGCTTTAAAAGCTAAAATAGAAGTCTAAGGTTTTGTTCAATTCAGATAGAGCAGAATTAAATATAAGACTACATTTTAAATCACAGATTCTGAGATATCATTAAGTGCTCCTATGCATCTCAAAGTCATTATCAGCCTGAGAGTATTTAGATTTCTAATTATCATAGTGTTCCCTACTGATATTAACAGAAATTTTCAATATTCTGTATTTACATCTGGACGAGAAATGTGGTCTCCTCTTTTCAGTTGCAATGCATGCTAAAATTTTAAAAATCAGGTGCAAGGAAATCCTGCAGAAGGTTCTTCACAAAAGAAACACTTGTTCTCATATGCAAGCAAAATTGATTACCTGCCTATGAACAATACAAGTTTGGAAGGTAGGAAATTATGACATAATAAATAGAATTTAAGAAATGCAAAGTGCTAAATGCTGCAACAGTTTCGTTCCACTTCTTTGTATCTTATTAGCAATAATATTGAAATATTCAAAAGAGTTGCTGGACTTTAAAAAGAATCCTGCATAAGCAAAGGCTACAAAGACTACTTTCCTCCAAAAGAAGAGGAAAATCAAGTGAGGCAGATGTACAAGCACTAACCTGAGCATATGGGCTGCATTGAAAACAACATCAAATTCCGTATTATCAAGTTCAGCTGCTTTTTTTGCCATTTCAGCTGCTTCTATCAGGCGGGATTCTTCTAGGAGGAACTGACCTGCAAATGAGTTCATAAACATGAGCCCACAGAAAATAACTGATGTAATATACTTCAGGCAGTACAGTCAGGAAAAGAAAGTAAAAAAAAAAAAATCAAACTCAAACTCCAAACAAACAAATAAATCAAGCAACAAACCAATGTCTCAGATTCAATGTTTAGTTATTTGTTGATCTGCTCTGTATATCAATATCTTTAAAATAAAGTCGGTGTAGAAAAATTGCAGTGAATCAGACAAGTAATAACAATATTTGTGGAATATATTTAAGAAAAATGAGAATGATAGAGTAAAACCCAGCCATCAAGAAAAAATACTCCCAACCCCCAAGAAGACTGCCATTTGAGAACTTGACTTTCTGCCTACACAATTACAATGATATTTGCTTCCTCAAAACAAACTGAAATAAAATAGTATCTACAAGTTAAACACACTCTCGTTTTAAAATCATATCCCAAAATCATATAAAATGATAAATTTTTGTATTACAGACATGATAGCATATTTTTTCAGCTTGAGAATTCTAAGCTGTATTTGTTTTAAAACCATTTATATATATACACACCTTAATGGACTGGTATTTTATTATGTATTTCAGTAACACTAAAAGAATCACAACAGACAGCTTTTTACAAGTTTCTTGCATGATACTTACCTCTCACATGAAGATGGCTAAAATCAAGTACCTCACTTTTTACAAATGAACATGATCATAATTGTTAAACCAAGTATAAACTGAAAAGAATTAATAATTTAACATTAACCAAGCTTTAACTGAAGTACAGTAGTTTCAAAACAAAACATGTAATATATTGTAGAATTCCAGAAAAACTAGTTTTCCTTTGAAAAAGGTGAAAAAAAGAATTTGGAAGGTACTCAAACAACCTTAATTTTGCTCCTTTTAATGCTTTTTCACACCTACTTTGTAAAATGTGTCATTTTTTTGCAACAACTTTTTTTAAGGAATTCAACCATCTAGTTTCTGTGCCTACATAACCTTACATTTGGAAAAGCTATCCTAAAGCCTAGTGATTATATATTCCAGAATCTCATCCTTCCTTTGTTGTCTTACTTTGTAAAGTAAGAGCTCTCAACCAAAACTCCACCACGCCACCACTAACCCACCACAAACCTCATCAGGAACAATATTCCATGAACAAATTATATCCTCTCACGGTAAGGGGTTTTTCCTCTTTTTGCTTTCCTCCTTTCCTCCTGCATTCCTTGTTGCTCACACACTTGCTATGCACTTATGTGAAAAATTCCCATAACCAGAGCTAGCAAGCTCTGTACAAGCATTGTGAACCCAGAGACACTTTGGTACAACAAAGACATTTGCAGAAGGAATCATTTCAATACAAAAAGTGATGAAAGACAGCTTTCTTAGCTTTATGTTTTCTCTGTGGATACATTTCAGCTTGGGAGAGTTGGCAGATTATTTACTCAGTCTCCTATATCTCAGTTATTCAGATCTGCAAAACTTGTAAAAACATTCTGGTACCTTCCTGCATTCATAGCCTAAAGTTTGCTTGCTTTAGTTACACCCACATCCTAATATGTACCACAATTTGATGCAGTACAATGCTTTGTGCTTATTGTGCCCAGAAACACATGATTTACAAAAAAGCCTTCTCTCACAGGAAAAGAAGTAAATAAATAAATAAAAAGAAAGAAACAACATAAGAAGAAAACAGTTCACAAAACAATTTGGGATCACAAGAAATTAATTTGTCTTCAGAATTATATATCAGTGATTGAACTGCTAATGGAAGTCTCTTATTGGAAGTTTCTTCCAAAGGGAAAAAAAATTATGACAAAAGCTAAAAGTTTACCTTTTTTTGTTTACTTTTTTTTTTAACATTTTTTTTTCTTTTGGGCACCACATTAGGGCATGCCTTATATTCAGCAGGACAAACTCAAATTTGAATTTGAAAATTCTCCAAGTAAATCTACCAATTAAAATAGTTCATATCTCTTTACTTGAGCTGAATTCCTATTTTCTTTAAAGAGCAATCTTTGAAACAAGCTTGACCAACTAGTATTCCAATTCTCTTCCAACAAATGAAGGAAAACAGTATCCCTAATCTTTAAGTCCATGTTAAAGCAAACCAGCCATAAATTGCTAACATTAAGGTGCTTTTGCTAATGAATAAATTGCTCACATTAAGGTGCTTTTGCTAATGAAAGCCCTGGATCAGCAGAGTGAAACACTGGTAAGTGGATGTGCTACTGATGCATTCAACCAGAGGGAAGAAGGAAGATACAAGTAAAACTGTCAGTTCTTCAGAAAAGAAAATTCTAGGACTGTGCATTACCATACATAAGTCTCTCCCCTGTACTGGAGGTGGCAATAATTCATGCTGAGTGGGTAAGTAGCAGATGATACATATATGAAACCAGCTGTTTTATCCTCTATACACAAGCCCTTACAGAACTGCATTTTAGGGCCAGTTCTCTTCACAAATTACTTAGATGCAGGACTTAAAGGCATACTAAGTAAGTTTGCCAATGATATGAAACTGAGGAGCTGTCAACTCCCCCGAGGGCAAGTGCCAGATTCTGCACCTGGGATGGGGCAACCCTGGATGTACAAAGAGACTGGGGAATGAGATGCTGGAAGACAGCTCCATGGAAAGGGAGCTGGGGGTCCTGGTAGACAGCAAGTTGAACAGGAGTCAAGTGCCCTGGTGGTTTGGTCTCACCTTGAATATTGTGTGCAGTTTTGGACACCGTAACATAAGAAGGTTATAAAGTTATTAGAGAGCATCCAGAGGAGGGCTGCTGATCAAAGATTCCTTTAATTGCATGAGCTACAACTAAAATTCACTGCAATTTCCTCAGTCTAGTGAAAAAGTTCATATCTGAGTGTACAGATGTGTGGTGGGTTGCCCCCTGCCAGTATCCAGGCATGCACACAGGGTGAGGGGAGAAAACAGAAGAGCAAAACCAGGAAAATCTCTGCATCAACATAAAAACAGTTTAATATGGGGAAGAAAAAAATCTCCTCAAAACTAAAGCAGCAAACAGTGAAGTGAAGGAAATTTCTTACCACTTCTCACAGGTAGACTGATACCCAGCCAGTCTCCAAACAGAGTCACCTCAGAACCCAAAACTCTTCTTCTTTCTCTACCCCAGTTACTATTGCTGAACATGATGTTATATGGACTGTTATATCTATCCCTTTGCCAAGCTCAGGTCAGCTGTGCAAGCTGTGTCCCCCTCCCAAAAAGAGAAAGCTTTGACACTGCTCAAACGCTGTTCAGCAACAACCAAAACATTGGTGTGTTATCAAGGCTGCTTTAGTCACAAATCCAAAACAAGGCATCATCCAGGCTGCTATAAAGTTAACACTAGCCCAGCCAGACTCAGTACAAGGTGGAAACTTTCAGTTGAAAATTGATTTGCCAAGTTCTTCTGAAAGGCAGACTAATTCTATTCACAGATCTCAATTTAATTTAAAGCACCTAAGTAGAAAAATACCATTTTGAAAACATTAACTGCCATTCCTTTTAATCTGATATACTAAATTCATACAAGAATGAGCTGGATTGGCAGTTTACTGCTGCGCTTTCTTCATTAAAAAACAGACTTCTGAACCTTTCCTGTCAAAGCCATAAAGAGGTTTTCCCAAGAGAAGAGCGCTAGTGGGGTGTAATATTGGCAAGGTGTTGAAGGTGGATCAGAAGGTATGATCCACAAGCCCCTGCATCCAGGAACCACTTGTGTGGGTCTAAATTTATATGTAGGATTTTCTTCTCTGACAAGCAGCTGGCAAATCTCATGATTTATGAGATACTGCCCAACATCACATAGAGAGCTTACTTATTGCAGGTGTCACGATTCCAGCTCTTGCCAACGACATAAATTATGGCAGCCTGACTGTTTTTTGGAATCACAACAGCTTTTGAGAAAACAGCCTTCCTGAAGCTCCAAATACAACATTTTCTTTTATAGAGGAAAGAATATTTTTCATTACTCTTCTAAACTGGAAGTGGGAAATTCATAGTCCAGGTAAAGATGTGACTCTCAGAAACACTGTTCTTTGCTTGGAATGTTACTTTTTAAAATAAAATTTTCCACCGTTCTTACTAGACAGCACAGGGGTGAGTGTAAGTGTATAGTCAAGAGTTGTTAAAGACCCTTGATAGCAGAGAACTGATTCAATACTTCACAGTCCTGTTAGTCATTTTTCACTAAACTATCTAAGAATCAGAAATAGAATGAAGCTGCTGAATTCTGTACCTGCAGCCTTGTTCAAACTTACTTTTCATTGCAAACCATCAACAGTGGTTTTGAGTATATATTTGACCAAAAACTTTTGGGGCAATATATGCAATCTACAGAAAAGTAAGATATAAATAAATGAGTAATTTAAACAAGAATAAAAAATTTTCAGTTCCTAGCAATTGAAAATAATAGTTTATTTTCATCTTGTGCCAATTTTTTAAAAGTATTTATCCACAGAAATCAAAGCAAACAGCACTCTATCCTGTATAATTGTCTCTCTAAAATGATCATGAACATTTGTAAAGCATTTGTTAAGACATGCACCACCAACAATTTAAAAGCCATACATCTGACCTGATAGTTCTGCTGCTTTATTGTAACCAGAAAGGTATTAATTAGTTGGGATATGTCTGTGTGTAAAAATCTTTTATGTTCAGAGCACAAAGGCATTAATGTGTTCCTCTAGAATGGTCTTAACTATTCCTTGCAGGCACTGTGAGCCTTTATTTTACTAGATAAAAGTGCAATTTGCTTAATTTACTAGATAAAAGTGCAATTTGCACCAATCTTTTAGTTGAAATGCTCCCTCTTCTACTCACTGGCAAACACACAAAGATACTCTGTCCCAGAACAGAGCAGATTTCTGAAACAGCTCATCTTGCTGGTGTTGCTTTTGAAAACAACTATCTTAAATGTTCTCAGAATGCTGCAGGTTCTGCATTTACTCAGTTTTCAATGACAGACTTATGTGGTGATATCTTTAGTAATCCAAGCAAAACTGAGTAAACTACCTTCTGAATAATAATGAAAAAACTTCCAATGCCATCCCAATAGGAATTTTTTTTCTTTTAATATACATTTCTCATCAAGTCTTCTGTTTCTTATCCTCTTCAAAAGGGTTTTTCACTTCCACAACATGAAAAGTGGCTCTATCAAGATTCAACTGTAAAATCTGTTTGTAATAAATTTCACTAGAAGTTATTTCAGCACATTCAACATTGAAGATCTGAAGCTGAGTATCTGCTGGTACTTTCAAAGCCTTTCAAGTTTCAACAAAAATCAGAAGAGGGAGTGGATTCTGGCTGACTCAATGCATTGTATCTTGTTTTGATGTAGATGATTTCTTGAGAGCAGAATTACATTCTCAGTGGCATGAACAGAACCATCACTGATGCTACCATCAACCTCAGCTCTGCTGCAGCAATGCAGAGCTAAAGAGCTGATGCAACCAGAGATTTCTAAACTGAAAATTTAAATTGCATTTAGTGGAAGAAATGAGGAGAGATATTGTCTGCAAGTTGATTTCCAAAACACTTCAGGTGATGAATCATGTTGCAAGATGCAAAGTCATCAGACATGACCTAATGTAACTGTTTCCTTTACGAGTTTCAAAACAGATTCACTGGCTGTGAAGGAGCAGTTCCCACAGCAAGGGAATGCTTGATTAAATATCCTGATTTTCCAGGCCTGTTTAGACAATTTCTTGCTGAATGTGGAGGACGTGATAGGAGGAACAAAGCAATTTATATCACGATCACCTAAATGGTAGCAGCATTTCAGTTTTTGCTGCTCCTTATATCCCATTCCATCTTAATCTAAAGGTATATTCTTGGTTTCTTGCTGGAAGGACTTCTGAAGACTTCTTCCTTTAATTAGTTCCATAGAGAAAATCTTTCCATGCAAATAAAATATAATTAGACACTAAACAAGCCAGTGGGTGCTGCAATGTCATAATATCCACTGGCTTGAAAAAGACTTTTTTAATTGGCTTTTTTCTTTGTCTGAAAAACTTATGTGTTGCAGTTGTGGTAAATATACCACTGGATGTCATTCAGAGCATAATCATGGGAGAGAAGAAATGAACTAACAAACCTTTGGGACTTAATGACTAAACCTGCGACCACATCTGGATCACTGGAAGCTCTCACCAAACCAAAAGATTAATGATGAAAATATATATTACAGAGGATCTCATGATTTACAAACATTGAGGAAGATCCTGAACTCTGTATCATTTCCCAGACATCTGTTGATGTATAAGGTTTGGAAATTTAAAATTTGGCTGAAAAAGAACTATCCAGTTGCACTCTTGTAGCAGCTTCATGCATCTCTACAAAAATCCCCATGAGATAATACTCACAGGTCAAAACATAAGACCATTAGCAAAGAAGCCTCCAGCACTGTTTGTGCCACAAAGCCTCCAGTCACAAAGCCTCCAGCATTTTTCCTGTTCTTTTTTCAGTCCCTACAGAAACACTACATTTTGGCAATATGGAAGAAGCAACACAGACACATTTCTAACCCTGTCTCTGATCTGCAGTATCTTTATCACATCTCTTGAGCAGTCCAGTATACTGTGCTGAGGAAGCAGAGTCAACCACGTATTAGAGATGTCAGAATGATTAGATTTAAGGCTAAACCCAAGGGAAGAGCCAGAATCATGGAAATTCCACAGCATTTCAGGTCAGTGACCTAGCTTGTTTGGAAATACTCCACTGCATTCCACTTGAGTGATTAGTTCTAAAGGGAGTTTGGAAAAAAGAGTTATAATAGTGGTCTGTAATCATCTTCTTTTAATGTTGTGTGATAACAGTAGCCTAGAGAGTGACAAAAAGGACCTAAAATTGGTAGATTGTTCTGAACACCTCAGTTTTTGTCTTCAGTTTGGAAGTAAGAAATACTGCTGGTTAGTAGTAGCTGAAGATTTTCTTAAAGTTTATAGAGAGAGTTCTGGGAGCAGAAAGGTCAGAGACTTAATGAAGTCTTTCTGCAAGACAGTCACATCTTCCTGTTTCAGGTCTAGGAATCCTGTCTTCTTGAAATTATGTTCTTTGATACTGCAGGACCAGGTATAAGCCATAGACCAAAGTCAGGACCCTGATTTGATGGCACATGTTATGTTCAAGACTGAGAGAGCCTTTCTCCAAAGAGCACATATGTTCAATGAATGTGTATTATCTGAGTATCATAAACTTGTTTATGGTTTCTCTACAAAATCATTGTATACGAATGTTAGGACTTCCAAAAGATTTAAAATGGCAAAACCCCTTTCACTGGCAGAAAGGTTCGTGAGTGCACAGCGGGAAGTGACTTAGTGATAGACATACTGTATATGATTCACTTTGACCCCACCTCATCAAGAGATTTAATTTCTCAGTACAAAATCACCATGTTGCACCTGGGGTTCCCAATGCAGCAGATCCACACACTTTTATTTGATATATATGGCATTTAGCTAACCTGTCAGTTGGAAATGGGATCATTCTTTCACTGGAATTGTGGCTTGTGAAATTTTATTCATTTCACTGACAAAAGTGAACACTGACCTACCTACCTATGGATTAGGGTGACATTTCTACCATTAATATAAAACTCTCTTGAAGAAATTAGTAAGATTTCACAATCAGGTCATGGTTGATGTTTCTCTTTCTAACAAATACAACATTGATACTCTATTTTCCATTAGTACAGTTTTCTTCATAGGAGCTTTGCCTTAAATATGTGGGAAAAATATATAAATCTTTCCCAGGCTGCTCTTCAGTCAATGAAGAGAAAAACCACAAAGCTCAAGCACTGAGAACAATGTAACTACACGGAAATATTATAAATACAGCACAAAGAATCATTTAGGTTGGAGAAGACCTTCATGATCATTAAGTCTAACCTCTGACTGACCACCACCATGTTCATTAAAGTCATAAAAGTTCATAAAGACCAGTCCTTCCTTGAACATCTCCAGAGATG
>VZRX01007390.1:10479-44050 GCA_013398075.1 Notiomystis cincta | reverse complement strand
GGGGCTGCTGGCCTCAGGGAGGGGCTGCTGGCCACAGGGAGGGGGCTGCTGGCCTCAGGGAGGGGGCTGCTGGCCTCAGGGAGGGGGCTGCTGGCCTCAGGGAGGGGCTGCTGGCCTCAGGGAGGAGCCCCCACTGTCACAGTGGGGGTGACCCAAGGGATCCTCTCCCCCTGGATAACTCCCCTGCCCTCCTGAGTGCAGGGCCAGGAGAGGCTCAGGGCTGTGCCCACTTTGGGGATCTGCTGGACCTCCCCTCCAGAGCTCCTGCCCAGGTGTCCTCCTCTTCCCAGGTGGCTGTGACAGCACCATTAAGGTCTGGGATATGGTCAAGCACTACTGCACACACAACCTGAAAGGATCCTCTGGAGTGGTACAGTAAGGACCAGCCCTGTCTGTCCGTGCCTGGCTGTGGTGGGATACTGGGATTGAAGTGGAATCCTTGAGTTAAAGGAGCATCAGGGTCCCTTCCAAGCAGGTCCTGGGTTTTTGAGAGCAGGGTTGTGGCTGGTTTTGCCCAGAGAGGGACCAGTGGGATCAGGAATTTTCCTGGAATCCCAGAACCCTCGGGCAGGGCCCAGGCAGCTGCCCTGCTGTGGGATGTGCTCTGCTTGGAGGCTGCCTGCTCTATCCCTGCCCTGTGTGCCCCCTGCCCAGCCTGGTCGAGTTCCACCCCGACAGCTCCCGCCTGCAGCTCTTCTCCTCCTCCATGGACGCCAAGATCCGTGTCTGGGACCTGACTTCCAGCAGATGTGTGGCACTGCTGGACGGGCACTTCAGCGCTGTCACCTCGCTGGCCTTTGCAGACAGCAACACCCTCCTGAGGTACCCCCTGGCAGGGCTCTGACCCCCCCCTGCACCTCCTGCACCTCCTGCAGGGCCTGGGCACCTGCTGCTGGCAGGGGAAGGGTTGCTGGAAGTGCTCAGTGGGTGTCAGCTCCTGCACAGTGCAGTCAGGGGATGGTTTTTTGGACACCTTCCCAGGGTGCTCCAAACCCTGCCCAACCTCCCTGAGTTTCTGGGAATATCCTGTGCTGGTGCTCCCTCTCCCATGGCCTCTCCAGAGAGGTGTTGAACTCCCCCAGTGCCAGATTTGCACCCAGGCCCGAGATTAACAGATTTGGCACCAAAACTGAGCTTTCCATTTGCAGCTCTGGTCGTGACAAGATCTGCATGGTGTGGGACCTGGAGAGCAGGCAGAGCACACGAACTGTCCCTGTCTACGAGGTGAAACTGCCTTTTGTTTCTCCCTTTGAGGTCCTTTGCAGTCCCCAGGCCTTGGTCTCCCTCTGCAGGCTCTGTACACTTGAAATGAGGTTTCTGTCCCTTGCCAGGGGCTTTCAGCCCTGGTTCTGCCTCTCTGACTCTTGCAGACCGTGGAAGCTGCTGTGTTGCTGCCTGAAGGGGGAGATTTCTCTCAGCTGGGTGTGAAGAAACAAGGGCTGCACTTTGTCACAGCTGGCAGCAAAGGTGGGTGGCACTGCCACGTTTGGAGCCCGAAGGGTGGCACTCGAGTCACCTCACTGCTGCCATTGCTGGGATGGGATTTCTCCACGTGGCAGAGCCTTGGGCTGGAGAGCAGCGCCTGCTCCCGAGTCCCTCAGCCAGGGGTGGATGAGAGGATGGACCAGGCACACTCTGATCCATTTAATGCTCATTTATCTCTGTTTTCAAACCCGATGAGTTTGATTTGCACTGAACAAGCACAACTTCGAGGCTTTTCCTGCCACTGGGTCCTGCCCAGTCCTGCCGTGCCGCTGTGTGGCTTTCCCAGTGTGGTGTTCCTGGGAGAGCTGGTGTGTAAAGCCAGGGTTTCCCTGTTTCCCCAGGCATCCTGAGGGTGTGGGAGGCGGCCACAGGCGCCTGTGTGCACAGCCAGCCCGCGCCCTTCGCGCCGCGGGAGGAGCCGAGCGAGCGCAGCCTCTCCCAGTGCTGCTTTGTGCCCGCCAGGGGCGAGGTCCTCACCGTGTCCCTGGAGCACAACATCGTCCTCTATGATGCTCAGAGCCTTCAGCTCAGGAAGCAGGTGACAGCCTCAGCCTCCCCTCCCCTTGTCCGTGCTCCAGGGTCAGCTCTGCCTCTGGAGCAGCTTTGCCCAGGGCTCCTCCCGTGGCTCCAGCCCCTTCTGGGGTCGGTCCACGGGGCCAGGGAGTTTCACTGGTTTGGGGAATGTTGCCCAGAGACCAACACAGGAATGGGAAAGCAGCTCAGGCTTAGCCAGAAATGTCTCCTGTGTGGAGAAATTACACAGTGCTAAATGAAATCCAGCCCTTCCCACCTCCTCCCTGTTGGATTTGTTTCCATTCCAGCTCGCAGGATACAACGAGGAGGTTCTGGATGTGAAGTTCCTGGGCCCTGGTGACTCTCACATTGTTGTGGCCACCAACAGCCCCCAGCTGAAAGTGTTTGAGCTGGCAACATCCCACTGCCAGATCCTGTATGGCCACACAGGTGTGTGACAGCGCTGCCCTGGGGACACGTGGGCAGCTCTTCCTTTATCCAGCTGCTCCTGGGGCTCTGGGGGAGAGGAGTCCTTGAGTTCCTGCTGGAACAGCATCCCAGCAGGTTGGGAGCTGTGTGGAGAGAGGGACAATGGGGTACATCCTGTCCCTGGCAGGGAGGTCAGTTCAGGCTGGAGCTGAAGGTGTAGGTGTGTGGCAGGGCCTGGGGGTGTCGTGTCCCAGACCTGTCCCTGGGCTCATTAACTGGGCTCATTAAGCACTGGGCTCATTAACTCCCCCCTTTCTGTTGTCCCTGCACCCAGCAGCTTTTATTTCTTCTGTTCAGAAACAATCCTGGCTGTGGATGTCTTCAGAAAAGGCCTGATGTTCGTCACCTGTGCCAAGGTGTGTCACTGTTCTCCATTTAATGAAACTCCTCTTTCCTAGTGAGCCTTGTGGGCAAAATTCCATTATTTTTGGAACTCCAGAGAGGGCTTTTTGTTCATACAATCCCCCAAATGCAAGGTTCTTCCTTTTTAATGCTGTCCCTGGGAAAACGGGTTGTATTTTATTGGCCTGAAGGAGTTGTTTCCTTCTCCAAACATCCTGGTCTGGTGTTAGAGTTCAGAAAAGTTGTTGGTGTGAGACTGATGGGGGAAGAGGTGCTGAGAGCCCTGATACACCCAAAAATAAAGCTCTGACACAACCAGAAATAAACCTGGATGCTGGAAGCCGAGTGGGGGCTGTGACAAAGAGGACGCTCCAAGCTGGAAAACCAGTCAGGCTCGGGGATGCAGTGAAAGCACAGGGGACTGGTGACTTCCCAGACAACTCAGGCCTTTCCTGTCCTCCCCCCCAGGACAGGAGCATCCGTGTGTGGCGGATGGGCAGGGCTGGCAGGGTGACCTGTGTGGGCCAGGGCCTGGGCCACGCCCACGGCGTGGGCGCCGTCGCCTGCTCCAGGTAACAGGGCAGGGAGGGAGGGAGGGAGGGGCTGTCCTGGTGGGTGCTGATCCCTGCTCCCAGCTCTGCTGCTGCTCCCCCTCCCAGCTCTGCTGCTGCTCCCCCTCCCAGCTCTGCTGCTGCTCCCCCTCCCAGCTCTGCTGATCCCTGCTCCCAGCTTCTCGTGGTGCCTGAGTGTGAAGGGATCATGGAATGGTTCAGGTTGGGTTGGAAGGGGCCTTTAAGATCATCCAGTTCCACCCCTGCCATGGGCAGGGGTCCCCTCCACTATCCCAGGGTGCTCCGAGCCTGGTTTTGGACACTTGCAGAGGTGGGGGAGTCGCTCTGGAATGGAAGAGCTTGGAAAGCCATGGAAACACTGTTCCACATCCCAGCAGTGGCTGAGTGTGTGCCGATCCCTGCCAGGGAGGAGGCACCACTGATTCCCTGCACTTGATGGTTTCATTCCTTTCAGGCTGAAGGAAAGCTTTGTGGTGACCAGCAGCCAGGACTGCACCATCAAGATCTGGAACATCCCAGAAGCTCTCACTTCCAAGGCAAAAGCAGCCCTGATCTCCAGTCCAGAGCCCCTCCATGCCAGGGTGACCGAGAGGGGCCATGACAAGGTACAGCTCCACCTGATCTTTTGGTGTTCAGTCTCCCTCCTGTGCAGCCACAGCCAGAGCCGGGGCCTGACCCTCTTTGTCCTCCTCTTGTGGCTCCCCCAGGACATCAACAGCGTGGCAGTGTCCCCCAATGACAAACTGCTGGCCACAGGCTCGCAGGACAGGCTGGCCAAGCTCTGGTCCTGCTCCGACTGCTCCCTCCTGGGGGTTTTCTCTGGGCACAGACGTGGCATCTGGTGTGTGCAGTTCTCCCCCGTGGATCAGGTCCTGGCCACCTCCTCAGCCGATGGGACCCTGAAGCTTTGGGGGATTCGGGATTTCAGCTGTCTGAAGGTGATGAGAACTTTGCCCTGGGAAAACCTTGGGGCTCATTAAGGATCCTTCAAAACCTTGGAGCTTATTTGCTCTTTCTGGGATCCCTGTGGGTCTCTCCAAAGGCCTGGCAGTGGCTCTGGCACTGCTGAGCTCCCTTTCTGTTTTGCAGACCTTTGAAGGCCACGATGCCTCAGTGCTGAAGATCATCTTTGTGAGCAGAGGGGCTCAGCTGCTCAGCAGGTTCGTGCCTGCCCAGGGGTCTGGGCACATTCCAGGACTAAGGGAATATCTGGGCTGGGCATCAGCACCAAGAGGGAAGATTCTTGTGTCCAAAGAATCCTTGGAATGGTTTATAGGAAGATGCCATGTTTAGGCCAAGCTTTCTGTAGAGGTTATTTTAATCTTCTCCAGCTGTTCCAGGGATTCCATGTGGCTGCTGTGGCACTGCTGGGTTGGCACAAACACAACAGGCAGAGCTAAGGGTGCACCCTGCCCTCCACATTTTTGGTTAACTCTGCTTATATTTGGAAGGAATTGGAATGGGACAAGTTCATCTGATATTTGAGGGCAAGAATGGACCTCTCCAGTGATTCTTTCTGTTGTGTTTCTCTTCCAAAAGTGGATCTGATGGTCTCTTAAAACTCTGGACAATTAAAACAAACGAGTGTGTGAAAACATTGGATGGTCATGAAGACAAAATCTGGGGCCTTCACTCCAACAAGAAAGATGACATGGTCGTGACAGCCTCCAGTGACTCCTGCATCACCCTGTGGCAGGTACAGCACCGGGCTTGGTCCCTCCCTGGGATGGTCACTGGGATAACTGGAGAGCTCAGGATCCCAGTGGCTCCTTCCTCATGTGCTCCCCTCCTTGGCTGCAGTTTGAAATGGGCTCAGCAAGGCTGATCTCGGGGTTTGAGGGTGTTTTTTGTCTGTCCTGTATTTCCCCAGAGCAGCAGATGGGCCCCAGCACTGGAGCTTGGGAGGGAAGGTGGGAATTGCTGGATTTAACACTTAAATTACTTTACCCCGAGATTTTGCTGCAGAAACTGATCTCCACATCACTTGATGTCTAAATCAAAATCCTTCTGTATGAAAGCAGGATTTGATAAAGTTTTATCCTGGTTTTTTTTTATAGGATGTGACTGAAATTGAGGAGAAAGAAGCACAGGCTAAACAGGAGGAGCAGCTAATGAAGTGAGTTGATCTTGTTCCATAAAGAGCTGTGAGAGGCAAACTGTGCAGTGCAAGTGTCCACACCTGGAGCCATCCAGCCCCACTGGAGCGAGGGGATTGAGGCGTTTATTGACAAGCACCACGGGCTTCTTAAGTGTCATTGCCTAATCTGCTGCCTTTGTGTAGTTTTGGTTTCCTCCACCACCCAGAGGCTGGTCTCACTCTCAGCCCTGATCTGTTTTCCAGAGAGCAGGAGCTTTCCAACCTGCTCCATGAGAAGCGTTTCCTCAAAGCCCTGGGCCTGGCCATTTCCCTGGACCGGCCGCACACGGTCTTGACAGTGGTCAAGGGTGAGTCCAGGGCGTGCTCTGAAGGCATTCCCTGCCCCTCTGCTTCCCAGAACACCCTTTCCAGCTGCTTCCAGGCTGCAAAGTCCAGTAATTAGTCTGAAATGGTCCCTGCTCTGCTTTCCCTCTCCAGCCATCCTGAAGGAACCCGAGGGCCGAAGGCGCCTGGAGGAGAACATCGCTCGGCTCCGCAGGGACCAGAAAGGTTTGTTACAGGGTTAAAGGGCTGAAAGCTTTCAGCTCAGAGGCTGCTTCTGCCACCTGAAATCAGAATCCTGAAAGCCTGGAATGGTCTGGGTTGGGAGGGAGCTGAAAGGTCCAGTTCCACCCCCTGGCATGGGCAGGGACATTTCCTCTCGATCAGGACCTGGCCTCGGACGCTTCCAGGGATGGGGAGTGTGGGAGCTGAACCTCTCTGGAGGATCCCAGGGATGTTTCCCAGTGTGGCCTCTCCCGTGGGCCAGCCTGGAAAGTCTTCCTTCCCCCACAGAGGCAGTGCTGGCATTCCTGGTGACGTGGAACACCAACTCCCGAAACTGCCACGAGGCCCAGGCTGTCCTGGAGACGCTCCTGAAGCACGAGGCCCCCGAGCACCTCCTGCAGTTCTCGGGCATTAAATCTGCTGTGGAGTCCCTGCTGCCCTACACGGGTGAGGCACTGTGGGCTGGAGGCACTGCCTTGGATCAGGGATCAGGGAATGGTTTGGGATGGGACAGGCTCATTCCACCCCCTGCCCTGGCAGGGACACCTTCCACTGTCCCAGGCTGCTCCAAGCCCCGTCCAGCCTGGCCTGGGACACCTCCAGGGATCCAGGGGCAGCCACAGCTGCTCTGGGCACCCTGTGCCAGGGCCTCCCCACCCTCCCAGCCAGGAATTCCTTCCCAATATCCCATCTATCCCTGCCCTCTGGCAGTGGAAGCCATTCCCTGTGTGCTGTCCCTCCAGCCCTTGTCCCCAGTCCCTCTCCAGCTCTCCTGGAGCCCCTTCAGGCCCTGGAAGGGGCTCTGAGCTGTCCCTGGAGTGCTCCCTTCTCCAGGCTGGATGTTCCCAGCTCTCCCAGCCTGGCTCCCCATGGGGAGGCCAGGTCCTGCTGCCTCCCCTGACTGGGATCCTCTCCCTCCCTGCAGAGCGCCACTTCCAGAGGCTGAGCCGGCTGCTCCAGGCTTCCACCTTCATCGAGTTCATGTGGCAGAACATGAGGCTGGCAGAAGTGGCCCAGCAGGACCAGGGCACTCTGTGACCCCCCTCCCACCAACTGCTCTTTCCCACCAGGATGGCAGCTGGATTTTCAGTTCCTGTATTTTATAATAAACGTTTTAATTTCTAACCCACGTCCAGCATTCCATCTCCTCAGGGCTGAATGAAAGGGGAAGGTCATTTCTTTGGCCAAGCTGGGGTTTGTGTTTTCACACCCTGAATTTTCAGGCTCACAAACTGCAGTTTTGGAACAAAAAGGCAGAATCCCAACAGGCATTTGGGATTTAAAGGATTCAGGGAGCTGGGATCCTGCCTGGGCAAAGCAGTCTGGACCAAGGCAGGAGTGTCACCTGTGCCTACCCCAAATTTAGCAGCTGGGAGGGAGAGAAGCACAGTTGAAATTCCCCAAATAGCATAAAACACAAGCAGGTTTCAGAGATATTTACATGTACTTTATTTCATAGACAAAAATGTATAAAATTCAAACAACACAAATCACATATTCTTTATAAAAATACTAACAGACACCTGGGAGAATAAGTAGAATTAAAGCCATCAGTGTAGCGAAAAGTCTTAATTTTCCTGTAACTCTTTTTCTACCTCAATTCTAGCAAATGAGTTTAGGATTAGAATCATGAGTTTCAGTAAGTACCCAGCCTCCTGGAAGGAGGAATATTTTGCCCCTAAAAGTGACCTCTGTCCCCATCCCCAGGTGTGACAAGGTGTGACTGCCCTGGTTGTGTTCCTGTGCCTGCACAGACGTGGCTGGAGGGAGCAGGGATGAGGTTCCTCCCCAGCAGGTTTTGTTATTCTCACAACCATTCAGCAGATCCAGCCCATCCCTATACTTCATGGCCTCCCTACTAAGCTATAAAAAAAAACCCAAACCGACACCAAAAGTTAAAAAAATATGTGTAAAACAGGGGTTTCAGGTAACTGACATCACACAGGTGCATCACCCCTCCCTCCCCAGGCCCAGAAGTAGCTCAGGGTGCCATGGGTCACTAAGTGCCACTCCTCTGCCGTGGCTGTGGCTGTGCCAGCTCATCCTGGAGTGGGGAATAACCCAGCCACGGCTGAGAGTACTGCAGGGCAGAGTAACACCTGCCCTGGGGAGAGCTCTGCTGACCTCCACGTGCTCTCCAGCTCCGGAGCTGCCGGGTCCGAGCGCCACGGCTCGGTCCTGTCCCGGTCACTCCGATCCCCGCGGATGCTGCGGCAGGAGCGGCGTTGCCCGGGAGGCGATGGATGTGTGCGCGCTCCTTGCCAGGGGCAGTCCCCAGCCCTGGCGCTCCCAGGGGGCCCCGGAGCGGGGTGGCAGGGCTGTCGCCGTCCCCTCCCCAGGGCCACTAGTGCCGGCTGGGGACCGGGAGCAGCGGCTGCAGCGCCGGCCGGGGAGCCGACTGCTGCACGGCGCGCTTGGTGACCGTGCTGCACCGCTGCAGGATCTCCCGGGCAGAGGGACGCGCCGGCACCTTGGGGACACCCGCGGGCAGCTCGGGGGCGGCGAGGGACGAGCTGAGCTCGGCTGCGGAGGACTCCCCAGAGCCGGAATCGTTCCCGTCGCTGGCACTGAGGGGCGGGCGGTCGCCGCCGCGGCTCGGGCCGGGGCAGCTGCTGGGCCGCTCCACGTCGGGCAGGGACGGCCGCAGGTCGGCTTTCCAGGCCAGCCGCGCGTCCGCCTCGCCGCTGCCCGCCGAGCTCAGGGAGGAGCTGTCCAAATCCAGCTGCGGGGTGGAGCTGGCCCTGGGCAGGGACCGCGATCTGCTCCGCCGAGCGCCGCCGTGCTCCGCGCGGGCCGGGCCGGGCTCCAGCCCCGGCCGAGCCCCGGCCGCCTCCCGGGGCTGCGGAGAGCACAGGTTCGGTGTGGAGGCGTTCAGGCCGCAGCTCATGATGGTCTGGAGCTTGTGGTGAGGGTTCTTGTAGGGCCGGAGGCACAGGGAGGGCATGTAGCCAGTGCAGCCATTGTACCTGAGGGCAGGGATGGAAAGCACACTGAGAAAACCCTTCCAGCAGCTCGGGGGGAAGCGGGTCCGTGCTGTACACGGGGTGTGAGGACAGGGGAACCATCCCCGGGCAAGGACATCCAGCTCAGGGGGCTCCCGTGCCTCCCACACGGGAGGAACAGCAAGCAGCTCCTAGAGCAGTGCAGCAGCGCCCTCGGGAGCCAGGGCTCGGGCAGAGCCTCCTCACCGGATCAGCCACCAGCCGTTGTGGGACCTCCTGACCACCTCCACGACCACCCCCTGGTTCAGCGAGAGCTCGTCTGCCTTCTGAGCCTCGTAGGCCTGCACCACAAAGTACAGGCTGCCTGCAGACAGAGGGAGAGGTTGGATTTGCCTCGTGGAGAAAATGCCCCAAGCCCAGTGATGGCCCAGCCCAGCTGCAGGGCACCTGAGAGTGCCTGGTTTGCTCAGGGATCCCAGAGTGATCCACTGAGGTTGGATATAAAGAAGAAGTTTCTTAGAAAAAGGGTGGGGAGGCCCTGGAAGAGGTTGCCCAAAGAGGCTGTGGCTGCCCCATCCCTGGAAGTGTCCAAGGCCAGGCTGGTCAGGGCTTGGAGCAATCTGGGACAGTGGAAGGTGTTGGGGTTGGAACTGAATGAGCTTTAGGTTCCCTTCCAAGCCAAACCAGTCCAGGATTCCATGACCTACAGGTGGTGGCAGAGCCACCCAGGAGAGTCAGAGGTCCAGGCAGGGACTCCAGGCAGTGGGTAAAGTGGTGGGGCTTTGCAGAACTCGTGTTTTGAAGGAAGAGCAGACTTACCCTCCTCACTTGAGCTAAAGGCATTCTGGATGTCCTCACAGGCATCAAGCTCTTCCAGGTACGAGGCTGGGAACCAGGCTATCTGCTTGTCTGCGTTTTCCACCAGCCACCAGCCTACAAAGAGCAAAACCAGCCAGACTTTAACAGCCTGCAAGTCAAGACACGACAATAATCCCTGGGTAGGGGACACAGAGACAGGAGGGGCATTCACTGTCCCCCCAGGTAAGGGCACAAGTGCAAACACCCAAACTCCTGGCACTACCTCAGCCAAATCCATCTGCCCATCCACACCAATCTTCTCAAACCTACCAGTCATGTCCTTGATTAGCACTTCCACAATCTCCTTCTGAGCCACTGTGAAGGGTTTGTTCTTTGTGTCCTTGGTTTCAAAGGCCTCGATGCAGCGGTAGCTCTGCGACGCCTGGGGGAGGGTGATGGAGGGGGACTGGGGGTTCTTCTCCTTTTTGAATACTGATGGCATGATCACAACACTGAAAAGTAAAGTTGCATGTCAAAAACCCATGTGAAAGGTTGAGTTTAGGATTGATTTTGGTAAAATCATTTCTGCAGTAGGCTGAGAAAAGCTTCAGGCATCAGAAACAAAATTAACCCGGATTGAAGCACCCAGCCAAACTGGCCTGGAGTGTAACTGGTGTGTCCCTTCTCTCCATATCCCAAAACATTCCTGTTTCATGAACAAACAAAAGTACAACTCAGATTTCATACCTGTTTTCAGGGAAGGAGGGATCGAGGTCTTGAGTCTGTGCCTTGAAGAACTGATTCACCTCTTCACCCCGGGAGATTTTCACATCTGTTTTCAGCAGCTCCTGGGAATACGTTTCCAGCAGTTTCAGGATCTCCAGGCACCTGTTCAGCTTCCCTCCCTTCCTCTGCTGCATAGTGATTCCTTCAAAAGAGCAAGGGCACAGCTGGGATAAGACAGCAATGGACCTGGATCCTTGGGAGCAGCATCTTTCCCCTGAACACCAGGTGCCCTCACCCACCACCCTCCCTGCCCAAGCCCAAACTCTACAAAGGCACTGGCCCTGCCTCCCTGTCCTGATATGATTTTTTTAACATCTAAAAGGTCTATTTTTTTCACATGTAAAGTTTCAAGAAGCTCTAGGCCAATATTTGAAGTGTAACATTAACCTACCAAGGGCAACCATCTATTAAAAAAGCCTTTCTGGGTTACTTTAAGTCTGTACTAGACCCAAACATGTTGATGTTCCCCAGCAGTGCCATGACAGGAGCAGGAGTGAGCCCCAAATCTGTTCCAGAGGAAGGTCAGACTCGGAGACTTCAGACTCTGTCATGGGCTGTAGCTGTCCCTGATCACTCTCGTGTTTGTTGGTCCATCAGAGATTTGTCCTTACCTTTAAACCTGGGCAAACTCCTCAGTGACCCACTCTCAGTGGGGAATTTTCTCTTCAGCTCTTTCTAAAAGCAAGGAGAAAGAGAGAACAGTGATTCCTCAGAGTCCTGAGACATGGCTGGGCTCCTTCCCCCTCCCCAGGATGTGAATCCTGGAATTTCAGGAATTGAAAAGTCACTTACATGGAATTTTTTAAAGTCTTCGAACGTCCTGTAGATGAGAATGTTGTTCTGATCTGACCAAGACACAAACATCATGTAGTTCTGAGAAAAGGAATGGGAAAAGAAAGGCAATTTAATCACAATGTTCAATTTTGGATGCTTCCAGGCAATCAGCATTTGCTGTGGTTTAGTTGAGGCTTTTAATGTCACATTAAAAAATTAAATTAAACATTAAACCTACAAAAATATTTCCTTAATTTCATAGTCCCAAATGGATAATCATTGCTGAAACCAGGAGAATTTTGTGGTGCTGTGACAAAAGGAGAGCAAAACCCAAGATACTAAGCCCATTAAAAAACCAGCCCCCTTTTCCTGGATCCCTAGGCTCCAATCCCAATACTATGAGGAATAAACAAACATATCCCTGGAAGAGTAACTCAAAATCCTCTAGACTCCCAATTTGTAAACTGTATTTAAGGAGCAAAACAAAACCAAAATATTAAAAATTAAAGTACCCTCTGCTTTCTGCACTGCATGAAGCCAACAGCCTTCAGATCCACGGGGTACCTGTTGCAGCTCATCTTCCCCACGGCTGCTCCTCCTCTGCAGGGAGCTGGAGGGATGAGAACTGGAGGGATGAGAACTGGAGGGATGAGAGCCAGAGGAAGCAGAGATGCTGCTCCAGCCCTGACTGCCGAGCTTAAATACCCTGGAGCAGGAGGCAGGGCAGAGGTGTTCCCGAGCTTCCTCCTCCGCCCAGCCCCTGGGCAGGAATTCCCCTGATTTGGCAACTACCGCGTGCCTTTTACCTTTCCCCCTGCTTTTAAAATGCAAATGCTGCCGGGTGCAGGCGGGGCATGGTTCAGAGAGCCGGGGAGGAGCAAGGTATCCTTTTATCATCTCCTTATTAACCGGTGCCGGGAAGGGAGGGAAGGGAGCCGGGGCTGTTTACCAGCCTGGGTTAAGAGGAGGTTACAGGACACAGCAGATATTTCCGGGACACACGTGGGGTTTTATGGCTGTGTTGCACGGACAGCCACCGGCAGCTCGGGCTGAGCTCACTCCAGTCCCCAAAACTGATTTAGAACATGGGCTGTAAAACATTGATCAGTCACCATTTACAGTGCGTAATATTTGAGGCAAATATCTTTTTCCTGCTTTGTCTCAGCTGCTGAGTTACTTTAAATAGATTTCTGATCGTTTTTGCAATGTCTCCATGGACATGCCGATGTTATGAACAAACACATCCCCAGGATGGAACTAAAAGACCGAAAGCTCCTCAGGTGTAAATAAGGGATGGAGAGTCAGCTCTGAGTGCCCTGCCCTGCATCCAGCCAGGTGTCCATACCCGCCCAGGGCAGCCACCAGCTCTTCCCAAGGAGCAGCTCCACTGCCCAGAGGCACAGCAGGATAATTCCAGCCTTGGGCAGCCTGTCCTCTCCCTGAACCTCAGGGCTGATGGGCACCCTGTGATCAAACAGCCTCTTCTTTGATAAAGCCTCAATGGAGCCATTATCACTATAATTATCTTTATCATTATCATTATTGGAACCCAAACTGAAAGGCTCAGCCGTGCCTCCCTTTCATTTCCCACATACACCTGGTGTCTCAAACCCTCAGCAAGAGCTGCAGGTGATTTTTCATCTACCAAAAAAAACCCCAGAACTGGGACAGGGAGCCAAGCCAGATTCCTTCTGGAAAATACAGTCAGGAGGGTCCTGGTTTGTGTTCCACAAGCACAGGAGGCTGCTCCACACAGCAGGGTGGCAGTTGCTGGGCACAGAGAAAGTGGGTTTCTTGCAGTTGGATTTATTGCTGCTGGCTCTCTGTCCTGCATTAAAAAGGGAAAGTTATCCGAAGAACACTTTGGTTCGGTGTGGATTTTGGAAAGAAAATCTCTCCAACAGCATCTCCAGGGCATTTCCTGGCTCAGGAAGCTGCACCAGAGCTGCCCTGTGGGAAAGGGATGTGAAGCAGGTCTGGGCCCTCCACAGCCCTGCAATCAGACCCTCCATCTCTCTGTTACAAAGGCTCCAGCCAAAGCATGTGCTGGTAAATCTCTCCAGATCAAAGAGTTAGGATTTTATGGAGTGAGAGGAAATCACTTCATCCAGCAGATTTATTTAGAAAGTCCCGGTCTCCGAGGTGCCAAAACTCTTTGCTGACTCCTTGGCTTCTCCATGGCAGCCAAGCCAGGGGCCAAACTCAGCCTCACGTGGCTCTGTTAACTTGGAAATATCTGGGACCAAGACTCCCAGTGAAGCACCTTGGCTTGGTTTCCTGTCTGAGAGCAACCACAAACCACAATGTGTTTCCAAGAATGTAAAGGTTTAAGTGAGTTTATACTGACTGGAAAAAGCCAAAGACAAGGCAAGCCTTGGAGGAGCTGCAGGAGGAGGACACAGACAGCCTTGATGTGCAGGTGCCATAAAAGCCAGAAGAGTAGGAAAAAGCCTTGGTCAAAGGCTTTGCTTTATTTCACCATTTTCAGGGAATTCAAGCAGAAATGTGGGTGTGGAAAACATTGACTGGAATGCTACAACAGGAAGGTTTGCAAGTCACCCGAGGCAGAAGGACCAGCCATGCAGTTTGAACAGCTGACCTTCTGGAAAAGACTGGGCTGACTGGGAGATCGGTGTTGTACAAAACCACATAGGAGCAAAACTGCTCAAAACTCAATTGATGGCTATGGAGAAAACGTTTTGTGGAAGTGAGGTGCAGGGAGGGAGGGAAAAGCCTGGCACTACTTCGAGGCACCAAGACCTCTGGAGTGCCCTGCAGGGCTGAGTTCCAGCTCTGTCCCAGTGTATCGGTGCCCTGGCAGTGTCAGGTGTGATGTCACGAGAGCGTCTGCCGCGGGCTGACCTCAGCAGCCACGTCACATCCGCGGTGACACCGCCTGCGGAACCGAAACCAGGCCAGGTGGCCCTGGCGTGGGCACGAGAGCTCCTCAAAGCTCTCCACAACACTCGGCCACGCCAGGGCCATTCCTGTGGGCAGGGGTGGGTAACTGACCAGGAGGGGCCATTAATTAATTCCACTTCTCTGCTGGATGCATTTCAACTCACTGATAAAACCAGGACAAACCTTGTTTTTCTGACGTTATCAAGTTTACACTGTGTCTTCTACAGCTTCCATGTCATGGTGCCATAAGTCAGTGCTTCCTCATGGGTAATTATTAATGGCAGGGAGGAGGGGTCTGCCCAGAAAATCGCGACTCAGCAGGAATTGCTGGACGCTGCTGTTTCATCATCGATACTAATTTACACAGCTTTGAGGGCAGCAGTTAATTCTCCTTTAGCTGTTTTATAAGGTACCAAAGAGGTCATAAATTCACACACAATATGTAGGAGGGCACTGCCCAGCTTTGCCAAGATGCAGGAAACCTGGCATTTTCTCCACAATAACTCCCATAATTCTGCAGTCTGCTCCAAGAGAGCCTCCTGCACCCCACCAAGGTGGAGCTCTGCTTCTCCAGGAACATCACTCCAGCCACAAACAGCTGCTCTGGGGTCAGACCCTTGTTTGTGCCATGGTTTAGGTTTAGCTTTAGGTTTAGGTTTAGCTTTAGGTTTAGGTTTAGGTTTAGGTTTAGGTTTAGGTTTAGGTTTAGGTTTAGGTTTAGGTTTAGGTTTAGGTTTAGGTTTAGGTGACTAAGGCATTGTCACAGAGAGTCACACCAGACTGCCTGCCCCAGATTGCCCACGGCTGGGAAGACAAAGGAGTTCATCCAGAGACTGCAGGAAGGCCCACAGTCACCAGGGCTGTCGCACTGACTATTTCCATACCAAGATCAGCTTCCCTTGCATGACAAATAAACACAGATGCTTTGCTTTTCTTTTCATTTCAGTGTGGATCAGGAGTGACTTCAGCAGAAGCAGAATCTGAGTGCACAGATGCTCGAGGGCAGCCAAAGGCAGCTCCTCTCCAGCTCCTCCTGAGCCATTTTCCAAGTCTAACAAGAAACAGCTTTGTCCCAAATGCTTGGAGAGGAGGAGGTGTGTTATGAACATCCTTTCCCAACGCAGAAGTCGTGTCTGGGCTGGTAAGTGACCTGTGCCCCTCATGGCTGCTGATGTGTGTGACTGTGCACGAGGGATTTCTCTTTCTATGTCCAGCACAGGAAAGGCAAAGGGAGGAGAAGTCCTCCAGCCACCCTCAGGACACTGCAGCTGTGGGGAGGAGATACAGAAAGGAGCTGTGGGCACAGCCAAGGGGGGCCTGGAACAGAGCTGGTGGAAAAGCTTCATCTTTCTCTTGCTCACCTTCAGGATCAAAACCTGCCCTTTAGTGTCCTTGAAGGTCACCTGCGATGATACATGACCTATCAGCACCTTTAATGAAAAGCCCAGATGCTAAAAGCCGATTTTAAAAGTACAAAGAGGTTTTAGACTTTTAATAAATAGAGAAACAGACCTTTATTTAAAAAGAATAATGAAAACCCAGACACTAGAGTTGACAAAAGTCTCCTTCACTTCATGAACAAAGGAAGCAGTTGAACTTTCACACAGGCTGGGATGAGAGATTTTGCAGCAGAAAGTATTTAATTTCATCCCAATTTCAGCAGCTGCTGCAGGCACTAAGGCATTTTTCTGTGGCAGACCCAATTCAGCAACCCTTTGAGCCCAGGCAGCAGCTCAGTCCTTTCCCACTCCACCACGGGAGCTCCTGAAGGTGCTCATCCCTCTTCAGTGCAGGGGGTCACTCGCTCCTCACAGGCAGCTTTATTTCAGGATCCAAAATCACAGCATCGCATCAAACTCCCTCAAAGCTCGCTCCCGAGGGGTCGTTTCCTCAGCAAAGCCCTGGCGATGGCCCCGCCCAGCCCAGGGCGAGCTCTGCCCGTCGCAGGAGGTTTGCTCGCTGCCTGGGGCACGCAAAGCCGCCGGGCTCCTGTTTGCCAAACGCTTGTTGCAATCATTTCATAGCTCTTTTATAAAAGCGACGTGTTTTCCTAAGGTTATACAGAGGACAAAAGTGCGGTTCAAGTGAGGATCTTCCAGAAAGGGTGAGAATGTAACTTAAGCCGCTGCAAGAGGAGGTTCCCTGAATCATTTTCTCAGGAAAGAGCGGTGTTTGATGAGTGAATGGCACGAGGCCATGGCTGTGTGGACGTGCTGGGACCCAGGGACGAGGTGCGAAGGGAGAAGAAAAGCAGCGTTGAGTTTCCAAGGGGGTTTTTTGAGACTCTGCAGTGCACAGCCTGCCCTACACATTCCCAAATCCCGTAGGGGAAAAGCCCAGCAACACCAGCACAGCCAACAGCAAGCGCAGCAAGCACCAGCGAACATGGAGAAACAGAGTTTTCACTTGGGCAAAATCTGTTTTTGCTTCATGCTAAATATAGTAACCTAATCAGAGACAAGACCGTTGTGTTCCTTCCAGATTAGTCAGAGCTGCTCATCCCACTCTTTCCTCATTCCCCATGGCCATCGAGGAGCAGAGTATGCAAAGTGCTTTATCTCTCCTGGGGATTCCACCAGCACCAGGAGCTCTGGGTAAAAGTTCATCTGTATTTCAGAGCAAAGACAGCAACTTGTGTTCCGTGCCCCCTTCAGAAACCAGGGGAAAACAGATCCAGTCTTCACTCAAGAGCCTGGTGGGAGAAGGGTAACGTGGAAGGAACTGTTCTTTTATTTATGTTTAATTCTTATTGAGTCAAAACATAGCAACTGTTACCTGAGGAAAACCTCTTCCACTCAAGGACACCTCCTGTTGACTTCCTTGTGGGAAAAGGGAATCAGCCCAAATCAGGGGCCACTCTCCTTTTGCAAAGCCAAGAGGAACAGGAGCTGCTCACTGAGGACTTTGTGCTTCATTTTTCGAGAGCAGGAACCCCCAGTTTTGCTGTGTTTATCCTCAGAATGGATTGACTGATCCCAGGGATGCTTGGAGGGGTCTGGGAAGGAGGAGACAGATTGGAGCACGACACAAGCAGGACCATCTGAACCGACCTGCAGGAATAATTTGGTTTTCTCCCTGCCCCTGCCATTGCCAATCTATAGACCATTACTCATGGATTCTCATTTTAATCAGCAAGAGGATCCACACATAAAAATGGCACCAACTTTAAAAGAACAAACTCAGTGTCTGGTGTAGATGCCCCGATTTGAGCAAGGCAGTGCCTTGTACTCAGTCTTACACTTCAGACTGTTCTGAACACATCTCAGCAGTTCTGGATGGATGTGAACTGAGATCAACATCTCACCCACTCCCTGGCAGGGAGGCTCCTTCCTGGTATCTGGGGGATAAATTCATACTTTTGGGAAATTTTGCAGGTGATGTAGTTCTTGTATGCAAGCAGAGAGGATCAATATGATTCACTCACCTAGAAATAAATGTCATTTTTTGTTGTTGTTGCTATTTCCTAGTTGGCTGTAATTTCTCAAACAAGTCTATGACTAACTCTGGTGCTGGCTCATCGCTGGTCAGGCTTCAGGCTCACATTCTTAGGTGTAAATACAAGACAGCTTCCTGCTGTGTCCCCCTGCAAAGGGAAACAGTTACATTCAGCTGCAAGTACCACAAAGCCATCACAAAAACTCTCGGTAAGGATCCTAAGAGGCACAGGGTAAATTTTTTCCCCTCAAAAGATGAGAGGAATGGTTTGGGTTGGGTTGGAAGGACCTTAAAGTCCATCCTGTCCCACTCCCTGCCATGGGCAAGGACACCTTCCACTACCCAGGGTGCTCCAAGCCCTGTCCAGCCTGGCCTTGGACACTGCCAGGGATGGGGACCTCTCCGGGCAACCTGTGCCAGCTGCCTTATTTGAAACTTTAAATAAATTACTGAATATTCAGGGGTGTTTAGATTCCCAAATGAAGAAGGCTCTGAGAATGTTGTTCCTTGTCCCAGGCCATAAATGACCAACCTGCAGGAACCTGGGGTCACACTGCTGGGAAAGGGTTGTGTGAGGCCTCCTTGGGATCATTTCCCCTTGTGCCTCCTCTCCTCGGAGCCTCCCCTCCCTGAGGCCACCCAGCTTTGCTCAGGGGCTGTATTGAAGCCAGGAGCTCTGTCCTTGCCCAAGCCCACTGTGAGGATCCCTGTGCCGTGGATTTTGCCGGGCTCAGAGGGGCAGGGAGGGTGTCCTGCCCCGTTTCTTCTTCCTTCCCCAAGCCCCGCTGTCCACTGCCCATTCCCAGCTCTTGTTTCGCAGGTGGAAAGGTGAGAGCAGAACATCAAACAGCTCTGAGAAAAGCAAACACAGCCTTTCCTTCTGCCCAGCGTGGCTTTTTCTGCTGCTTCCTGGTGATTGCTGTCAGCACCCCTTGAGCTGCCCCTTTGCAGGCACGGCTCTGAGGAGCAGGGATGTACTCAAAGGCATCCCTGACTTCACTGGGCAGGGACTCCTTCCACCGTCCCAGGCTGCGCCAAACCCCGTCCAGCTTGGCCTTGGGCACTCCCAGGGACCCAGGGGCAGCCACAGCTCTGCCAGGGTGTCCCCACCCTCATGGGAACAATTCCTCCCCAGAATCAGCCTGTAACAGGCTCCAGCCCACTCCAGCTCCTAATCAGTGCTGGGAGCAGAAGGCTGGGAGGGTTAGGGCTGTCCAAGGGGGAGCAGGAGAGAATGTTCCAGAATCCTTCCTCAGCTCTGCACCACATTCCCGCCTTTGCATGGAATTCATTTGGCTCCACACTTGGATTCATTTAGAGACAGTAAAGTGGATTTCCCTGCTCTGACTGGAATTGGAGCATTTGTCTATTTTTCAAACTTTGAAATCCAAGCTGATGCTGGACCTGAAGGCAAGTGGAGCAACGCAGAGCACAAATCTCTGTAAACAACAGCCTCTTTCCAGGCTAGGAGCCTTCTCCTTTTCCATAAAAATGCTGATATTTTAACTGACTTCATAAATTAAATCACTATCAAGAAAGCAAAGTCTGGTAACGGCCAAACCAGGAGATTGCTGTGACTTGGAAACATCTCTGCAACTATTTAATTGTTTGAAGACCAAACAATAAATCTCTGGAGGAAATTCCCAGTGTCTCTCTCAACTTTGTTTCCTGACTTTAGAAAAATTAACAAGGCCATGAGCGTCAGTTAAAACATTTCTTGATAGGCAAGGAAAACACATATAAAAATGTCACTATCCCTACTCAATCTTTCCTTTGTCTGTAAAATTTAATTTATTTGTGTCCAAAGTTGTCTACAACTTTAGACAAAGCCATTCCACCAGTTCCTACCAGTAACTCACGTGTCTTCTCCCTCCCTCATGAAAACCAGCAAAGAAATATTCCCATGAAATTGCAAATAAATAAAAATAAAGGAGCACTGGTAAACAGAGAGGCCAAAATGGGGGACCCAGACCATCAGCTCAGTGCTCCACAGAGCAGGAACAGCTCAGCCATTTCCACAGGAAAGACACTAAGTGTTGAAATATTTTTGAGGGCAAGTCTTTGAGGTATTTCTCTAAAATTATTTTATTATTATTATTTTACACTACACTGTGTTAAATAAATTACATACATATATATATTTATATATAAAGTGACATTTTGGTCCAGCTCTATCCCTGATATACATTTGTTTGTGTTAAACAAAATAATCATATTTTTCACTTGACCTACAGGTGATGAACAGGAGAAAAGTTGAAGTGGATACAATAATCACATTGTTCAGGGTAGGAGACTTATCTTGTGGCTCTTAAACCTTTAAGAGCATGACAGAAACAAGCCAAAAAGCAGGACAAGAGCAAGTCACCCTCTTGACTTTAAGAATTTCTTGAAGCCACAGCTAATTAATGTTTCCAAGGGGTGAAAGAGTGAGCTCCAAAGTCTGATGGCAGGCTGGACTGCTGCCCAGGAGCTGGGTCACCACCCTCATGTGCTCCCAAGCCTGTGGCTCTCTGGGAATAAAAGGAGAAATGCCACATGTCCACTCAAAACCAAAGCCCTGAGGTCACCCCGAGGAGCCCAGTCACTCCCAGGCAGCGCCTGCCCTGGTGTGACATGTGCCAACACTCTCAGAAGGAGGAAAATCCTCTCTCAATATAGATTTACAAGCATGTGACAAGTGTTAAAAACATGCAGAATTTCATATGGGCGTGTTGCTACACAGGAGCATGGGCTGAAAGGAGTTATCCACTTGTTTGTCCATGAAACTGCCCTGTTGATTGTGTGACTGTGCTGGAGATAACGCAGAGGTGCCCGCTGGCTCTGCTGGCCTGGAGGAGAGCTGCTGTGTGCCAGGGCTCTGCCATACACAGTATCTACATATTCCAGAATAGCTGAGTTTGAAGAGATCACCAGTCCAGCCCCTGCCCAGGCAGGGTCACCTGGAGCAGGTGACACAGGAAGGTGTCCAGGGGGTCTGGGATGTCTCCTGAGGAGACTCCACACCCTCCCTGGGCAGCTGTTCCAGTGCTCTGCCACCATCATGGGAAGAGGTGGAACTTGTTGTGTTTCAGTCTATGGCCCCTGCTCCTCGTGCTGTCAGTGCACAGAGCCTGGCACCATCCCCTGACAGCCCTGGCAGAGATTTGTATGGATTGATGGATCCCCTCTCAGCCTTCCCTTCTCCACACTGACCAGGCACGGCTCCCTCATCACAGAGATGCTCCAGACTCCATCCATACATATATTTATACATATTTTTGTGTTCATTTGGGAGGGTCATACGAGGAGAACTGCTCTTTGACACCCTCTGAGGGGACACGGCAGAGCTCCCCTCACACCCTCAGGGAGGACACGGCAGAGCTCCCCTCACACCCTCAGGGAGGACACGGCAGAGCTCCCCTCACACGGAGGGGAAGCAGAGCCAGGCACCTTTCAGCCTCCCGCTGACGGGATCCCTGTGCCCACCCTGAGGGTGATCACAGCCCCACCACACCCGAGGGAGGATGTGAAGCAAAAATCGAGGAAGCACAGGCGGGAGTGTCGTGTGAAGCAAGTCCTCCCGTGTTCTGCTCACACACGATAATTAACCACAGAGTTTGCTGCTGTTCCTTGGTAAAAACACACCACAAATGGAACTTCGGCGCGTGCCGGCTCCGAGCCCCCTCACAGCGCCCGGGCGGGAATGGCGCCGCCCCGGCCCGTCCTGCACCGCGGCGCCAACATGGCGGCGCCCAGCGAGGGCCGCGCGGGTCGGGGCTCTACGCCCTTCCCGGGCACCGACAGCGGCTCCTTCCCGTTCCCCTTCGCCGTCCCGCACGGCGCGGCGGGGGAGCCTCCCAAGAAGCCATGCCGAGCCTGCACGGATTTCAAGAGCTGGCTCCGCGAGCAGAGGAAGCAGGCGGCCCCGGGCGGCGCGGTGAGAGCCTGCCCGGAACCCCCTAGCGACCCCCAGTCCCTGCAGAGCTCCCTCAGTTCTCCATGCCGGCCCCTCATGTGGGATGAGGCTGCGTGTGCCCTTCAGGGTGTGAAGGAGCCGGGGACAGGGTTCCCTTCAGTGGGAATGGGAAGAGGGTCTCCATCTTCTCCCCGGGGGTGAGGGGGTTCTGCCATTGCCCCTGCTGAGGGTTTCAGGGGGGCTCTGCCATGTCCCCTGAGGGTGTGAAAGGGTCTTTGCCTTGTCCCCACAGAGAGTGTGAGGGGGGCTCTGCCATGTCCCCTGAGGGTGTGAAAGGGTCTTTGCCTTGTCCCCACAGAGAGTGTGAGGGGGGCTCTGCCATGTCCCCTGAGGGTGTGAAAGGGTCTTTGCCTTGTCCCCACAGAGAGTGTGAGGGGGGCTCTGCCATGTCCCCTGAGGGTGTGAAAGGGTCTTTGCCTTGTCCCCACAGAGAGTGTGAGGGGAGCTCCGCCATGGTCCGGTTGAAGGAGTGAGGGGAGCTCTGTCCTCGGAAAGGATGTGAAGACCCGTTCCCCTCATCCCACCCAGCACAGAAGAGCTGTTTCCCCACCAACCCCGGTGTCCCCTCTGTCCCTCTGCAGGACGTGGCGGTCGCAGAGGAGAAGGAGCCGCCTCCGGACTGTCCCCTGGACAGCGAGCAGCTGGGCCGCAGCACCTGGGCCTTCCTGCACACCATGGCTGCCTACTACCCTGAGCGGCCCTCGGGGGCACAGCAGAAGGAGATGAGGGACTTCATCAACCTCTTCTCCAAATTCTACCCCTGCGAGCACTGCGCAGAGGACCTGAGGGAGAGGTGAGTGGCCTCAGCGGGTTTTTTGAGGCTCTGAGGGAGAGGAGGGTGTCCTCAGTGGGTTTCTTGAGGATCTGAGGGAGAGGAGGGTGTCCTCAGTGGGTTTCTTGAGGCTCTGAGGGAGAGGAGGGTGTCCTCAGCGGGTTTTTTGAGGATCTGAGGGAAAGATGAGTTTCCTAAGAGGGTTTTTTGAGACTCTGAAGGACAGGTGAGTGGCCTCAGCAGGTTTTTTGAGGCTCTGAGGGAGAGGTGAATGTCCTCAGCGGGTTTTTTGAGGCTCTGAGGGAAAGGTGAATGTCCTCAGTGGGTTTTTTGAGGCTCTGAGGGAAAGGTGAATGTCCTCAGTGGGTTTTTTGAGGATCTGAGGGAAAGCTGAGTGGCCTCAGCAGGTTTTTGTGCTGGAGGGCCATGCCAGAAGTGCTGGGCTGCAGCAGCTAGTTTGCATATCAGCAGCTCTTCCTGCATTTGGGGTTTGTAGCTACCTGAACTGGTTTCTTCCATTATTGCATCAATCACAGATGCACTTACTTAAAAAACAAACACATATCCTCATACTGTTGGGTTCTGTGCTGCCTCCAAGGCCTCCCTGAGGCGATTTTGGGGTTTTCTGGTTCAAAATGGGCTTGTGAACAGTTGTGGAATTTGACTGGGACTTGGCATAATTTGGTTTTCAGGAGACAAGTATTCTTCTACCCTCAAAAATATCCTGTATTGGCAATCTCAGTGGTGGAGGCAAAGACTGAAATGGGCTGAGGTGTTTGATCTAGTAGAAGGTGTCTCTGCCCATGGAATGAGGTGATCTTTAAAGTCCATTCCAACCCCTGCCATACTCGGATTCTGTGATAAAGTTTTCTGCTGCTCTCAGCTTCTTTCTCAGAAGTTTCAAATCATTTTCCAGTTGAACAGGCAAAAAAAAGTTGGAAACCTAATTATTGACTTAGCAGGCATCACTGGGAAAAACAGCTCCTCAGTTTTTTCATTTATTCTTTTATTGTAATTTTAATTCAGTGTTTTGCTGAATTACTCCAGTACTTTTTGCTTTTTATCATGGATAAGCTTTGACTCCTTTGTCCTTCCCAGTTGCCAAGGCCAGGTAGTGAATGAAACCAAGCTGCAGCCATGTGGAGAGTTGGTGATAATTCTTGATCTCCCAGTGCTCCCTCTGGGACTCTGCCTGCTTTGGGTACTGAATTTGGTGACTACAGAGAACTAACATTGTTTCCTCTCCCCTGTGTGTGCAGATTACGGACCAACCAACCCGACACGAGCACCAGGAGTAACTTCTCCCAGTGGCTGTGTCTCCTCCACAATGAAGTGAACAGGAAGCTGGGCAAGGCTGAGTTTGACTGCTCCCGTGTGGATGAGCGCTGGAGGGACGGCTGGAAGGATGGGAGCTGTGATTAACCCGCAGGGACGGCTCTGGGCACCCAGCAGAGCACCTCAGTCCGTGTGGAGACACTGCAGGGACACTGGGACTCAGCAGCTCTGGGTGTGTGGGACTGATGCAGAGCTGAAGCAATGACAGAAGGACATCTGAAAACCCTGTCCCAGTGGTATTTGAAAGGTGGTACCAGTAATGTATTATCTGAGGGGCTGAGGCCTTGCATTTGACACAGGACTTTCCAGAAACCTCTGAGCTTGAGTCACTGACACTCATTTCATTATGACATTTCCTGATTTGGGGGGCATTTGTTTATTTTTGTGGCTAGAGTTCATTTTCCCTGAACACAGTGGTCTCTGCTGGCATTGCCCTGATGTTTTAGAAAATGCATCTGATTAATTGTGATTTTAATTCCTGTTGTTCTGATGGAGAAAACTCATGCTGGGTTTTGTGCCAAGTCTGTACCCCTGGATTTCTCTTTCCAGGATCTCCAACATTTGTTGTTACTTTTCCATCCAGTTCCCTTGATAAAAGTCCTGAGGACAGGTACCTTTAATTTAAACACTAAAATCATGGAGCCCAGATTTCTCAGTTTGGTTTTGTGTTTCAACTTAGCATGTCAGAGGACAACAAAAAAAGAAAGGGCAACTAAAGCAGGACAAAAAAACTCCTCAGCAGAAGGGTGGAATGAAGCACCAGCAGTGTGAAATTCAAATATTTTAAATGGATGGGTAATTTTCTTTGGATCCAGAAGTGATTTGGTGTTAAGAACTACTTAAAGCAAACATCCTCTTTGTTTCTGCTCTGAATCTTTGTCACGAAAAGAGCTGGAGAATTTTTGTACTGAAGCATGTTCAGCTTTGTTTAGCATTTGGCATTCCTGAGATGAAACTCCTGATTGGTACTTGCTGGCCTGGTTGATACTCTGGTGTTGTTCCCAGCTAAAAATCTCTGCAGAAGGTGACCTGACAGGGCCCCTGCAGTGTTTGAGTCCTGCTGAGGGCTGTGGTCTCAGCTTTGTGCAGCATTTATTGCACAGAGGTGTGGGTTCCCTCTGGAGGAACTGTGTTCTCTGTGTTTTCCTGGCTCGTCCTGCATGGATCCCTAAGTGTGAGTGCAGATTCCAGGGAAGCAGCACTATAAATACATTTACACCACAATGCATCGAACACATCTCTTTCTAAAAGGAGACAGTTACAAAGCAGAGTCAGAATCATTTCAGGTTCTCTACATAGGTCGTGATCTCATCCCTCCCTGCTCTCCTGGCTGGGAGAGGTTTGTACAAACCCTGACAACAGCAGGCTTTTTTTTCCCTTCCATGCTGAGGTTTTCTTGCATGTTTTATTGGACTTCTTTATCTCATGCCCCACAGCACACCTGTGAATTTAACCTTGGGGGTTTTTCCCAAGTTTTGACTGGAAATGTTAACGATGCTGCTGTAATTAGAGCAGTGGCACCTCTTATCTGAGATGTTGGTCCTCACACCACTGTGTGTGCGGCTCCTTACAGGTTAGAGAGCCACTAACACCTTTGGAAACACATTTTAGTATTTTGTGGCACAGTCAAGTCCTTTCAAGTCAGGTCTGTTAAATGAATATGAGACTTTTATGGACTAATGATTTCTGAACTCTTTATGTCATAAACACAACCCCAAATGAACTGTGGTGAACCCCAGTGAGGTATTGCATGAAGAATGTGATTGAAGGTGTCATTCAGGCTGTTAAAAGTGCTCACAAAATTTCCCTATCACCATGTTGAGGTTCTTAGAACAAATAAATCCCAGCTCTTGGGTTTTGTCTTTTGGTAATAAACTCAGTCCCCAAAACAAAGCCCACTGGGACCCACAAGAGGGGAGAGGACCAACAAAAGGTCTGCAGCCCTCCCCTTTTGCAGGTAGGACCCAACTGACTCAGTTCTGTCAGGACACTTTTAGCAGCTGGGGGTGTGGGCAGACATTTCCCTCTGGATTTGGCTGTGCTAAAGGAGGAATTTTGTGTTCTTCCATTCCAATCTGCCCTCGAGTGTTCTCTGTGACAATTCCCTCGCCCACGGAGCAGATGATGAGACTTCTCCCTCATTTGCTTCAGTGTGAAAGAGCAGGTTGGTGAAACACCTGTCCCATCCCTTGTCACCTTCATCTAGCAGAGCCCCAGGCTGGGGAGTTGCACTGGCCTGTGCCAGTCCCGGGGTGTGCTGGCCAGGGGACAGGGACCAGCGGGGCCACGGGAACCTCCCACCACACCTGTGCACTCCCTGAGTGCAGGGAGGGAACTCAGGGGGCGTCCAACACCTTCTGGTCACTTTGTGTGCTTCAGGGAGGTGCTGGTGGAGTGCAGGAGGAAAAGCCTGTCCTGTCCTGGGCAGGGAAAAGCCTTCAAGCTGAAGTCAGTGTCCTTAGCAAATCCTGCCAGGATGCTTTCAGGGCAGTTTCTACCTTTGCCAAGTGGCCATTTGATAAAATCTCTGCTTGCACTCTGTTCTCTCATGTTTTTGGCTTGGCAGAAGAGCTCTGTAGTTGTGTCTCAGGCAAATCCTCACCTCTGTGGACTTGGCCGTGGGAGGGGTGGGGGGATTTGTTTTGCTGCTCATTTGTACCTCGAGTTTTAGTCACAGAAAATTGTCAATGCTCTGCTAAATGCACTTGATTAAATCTAGTTTTAAAAATCTCTGTATTCAAATTATGTTTCCTGTTGATGTAAAAATAATAAAAATAATCTGAGTTCACTCCTGGTTTCTAATGCATGGGATCTTATGGAAATGATCCCATGGAAAAGGGATCATGTTGTGCTCGTGGGTCTAAACTCTGCATGCCAAGATGCCACTGTTACATATATAAAACAAGATTTATGTATTTAAATATATATATATATTATAGTTTGGTGGCTCAGGTAAGGCTGTGGGATTCTGTGTGGATTGATCAGACAAGGTGAGGCTGCTCCTGGTCCTTTCCTGTTGTGCTGTTGAATTGATGCAATTCTCTGGCCCTACAAAAACACAGGAAATTGTGCAGCAGGTCCTGTCAGGTCGGAATTTGCTTTTATGTGGGGAAACAGTGGGAATTTTTATGGGATTCCAGTGAATTTTGGGTTTGCTGACAGCGTGAGGGGCAGCATTAGAGGTGGGAGTAGCTCAGCCCTTGCTGATTTGGAGCAGGGTGGCATCACTGAAGGGCAGTGTTGGTAATCCCAGTTCCTGGAATGGGGAAGCTCCCTCCGAGGAGCCCTGGTGAGGATGAGCAGAGGCAGGAGCAGGTGGGAGGAGCTGCTGCTGTGTGGCAGGTACACGAGTGACCTTGCACCTTCCAAATTCCTCGCTGCTTTCATGGACTGCATTGAGCTGCTTCACTTTTTTTCCTTTTTTTTTAATTCCCTCCCCAAAAGCTGGGAGTGGGGAGCCCTGAGGGAATTGTCTGTTCGTGGATGACAGGCAGACTGGCAGATGTTGGCAGCAGCAGCACTGTGCCTTTGACATTTTCCCAGGGATTAGCTGTTCCTTTGCAGTTGGGTGTACGCAGGCTCCTGTTTACAGTAGGATTCCCAAGAGTTGCTTTGTTTTCCCGTGTCTTTCTCTTCTGCCTCTTCCAGGCAGTGTGGGAGAGTCTTCCTGTTGGAGTTTTACAGGCTTGGAGAGGGAAGGGTTTGGATCTTTTAGGGTTTTTTTTTCCCCCTCCCTGTGAGCACTGATTTTGTTGGGGTTTCATTCCATTCCTGGGATGGCTGCTCAGGGGTTTTGCCTGAAGGATGGAGAGGAGCTGTCCAATATTTTGTGGGGTCAGGATTAAGCACAGCCAACAAGGTGATGTGAAGTCAGCTCTTGATTTTGTAGGGTAATAGGGAAAGTAATAAAACAGGGAAAGCAAACCACAGGTAATGGCACAGAGACAAATCTGTTAAAGTGTAATCCGAGGGGGTGAGGGGCAGCCTTGGCACCAGCTGGGCACTGCTCTGGATCAGTCCCACAGGGAAGTGTTCATGAACACCAAATCCTGATTCCAGGCTGGCCAAAACTCCCTTCAGGTGTTAATCACAGTGCAGGGAGCTGAGGGATGGTGGTAGTTGGCATCTTCTGCAAAACCACAGAACAAAGATTGTTTGCTGAGGTTAAATGGGGCTCAGTGTCCTTTGTGATGATGTTTGTAAAAACCCCAACCCAGATGGATCTGATTTTGCTGGCAGTCCCGAATATTTGTAATTACTCCTAACACTTCCACAAGTAGAACCACAGAACAGCCTCATCTGGAAGGGACCCCAGGGATCATCCAAGTCCCCAGTCTGACGAGCCACACCAGCTTTGCCAAGCTTTGGAGCCGCTGTGCTCCCCTTGGTGTGTGACAGTGAGGAGCTCTGCTGGCATTTCCCTGGGCTCAGCTCCTGCCGTGGGCTGGCACCCAGACGGTGGCCCTGGCACTGGCACCTGCCCAGTTCTGCCCTTGCTTCCCACGGAAAAGCGCCCTCCTCTTCCACGTGCTGTGCTAGAGCAGGCTCACGGTTTTCCTCCCGAGCCCTCCAAACCCAGGAGCCCCTTCCTGGTCCCAGTTTCCCTCCCATACAGCACATCCCGCGATGCTCCTTGGCTTCTGTTGTCTCCTCCCCACGGGGACCGACCGGGAAAATCCCCTTCGCATCTGACCAAGCCAACAGTAGAGGGCAACAGAGGATGTATTTCCGTGTATTTCCGTGTATTTCCGTGTATTTCCTAGCATTTCCTTGACTTTTCCATCTCTTACCCTTCTCTGGAACAGACTGTTCCAGATACCAAATGTTTTACCTCATCCTACTCCCTTCCCTGTGATTTTGGGAGGAGATTTTGGTGCCTTCAGTTACTTTTCACACTGGTGTGGCAAGCCTCTTGTATAATTACCTAAACGAGGGATGTGTTCTTCCTCTGCCTGCAGCTAAAATCTGCACTTGGAAGCAGAACAAAACACTGGATGCTGCTTCCAGCATGTTTCCTACCTGATCTTCGGGCCATAGCTGGTCATATATGGAGATGTTCTGGCTTTTTTTGGTCATTAACAGGTTAGAAAGGGTGAATTAACCTCACTGGATGATTTTGTAACAGTGGCTCCTGCACAGACCAGAGGTGGGTACAGGGAACACTCCACAGCAGTCATGGAACAGGCAGAGTAGGGATCCAACTTCCTTGGCATGGTTGTCACCTGCTCTGCTCTGCATGGGAAAAGGTAGGAGGAAATCCCACAGAGTTTTGTGGGAGTTTTGCTTTGGGTTAGCAGACCTGTGAGGACGAAACCAGCTGAGTTAATTTCATGTCTGTCCCACCAGGCATTTCGTGCAGCCCCTCAAAGCTTCCATGTTTCCCAGAACACCAAAATTTAGTTCCAGGCTCAAGCCTGGATGGAGACTTGCCCTGTGAATGCTGAGTATGGTCAGGCAAACCTGGGCTTTCCCTGCTTTTTCCATCCAGGTGTGCATAAAAAAAGTGGATTCTGTGACTGTGCCTCGTGTTCTGCTGCTTAGATGGGGTAAAAGATACACAAGGTATAAAAGACAATGCCCACATGGCCAGAGCACATGGCTGGAGGCTCTAGAGAGCAAAATTCAGTTCTTTTTTAGCCATAAGCTTCTTGCTAGACACCAGGTAAGTCACTTCATCTTCTGCAGCCACACTTCCACTTCTGCAAAAGGGGGATAAAAATAGCTGTTAGGGCAGCCTTTCCCTGTGTTTCCTATTTAGATGGAAATCTCTTTCAGGGAGGCTGTTTTAATGTGCTTGTGCTGCACAAGCCTGGGCCTGACAGTGTTCACAGTTGTAAATTTCCCCCCACAAATCTCTTTCCCATCAGGTTGCATCCTGCTCGTGAATCTCAGGACCCTGTCAGGGCTGTGCTCAGTGAAGAAACAAAGCTTTTTTTCCTTTTTTCAGTGTATTTTGGCAGCAAAGCTTGATGCAGCTCGAGGGAAAGTTGTGGAAGCTCTTCATGTCCAGGATGATTGAGCTGCCCCTTGTCCTTGTTCACAGCCCTGCTCACCTGTGCCCCAGCTGCAGGTGACAAGCACCAACGTCACCTGCTGGCTGCCACGTCCCCAGCACGAGGGGACTTGCCAGTGTGCTCCTGAGGAGAACAGCAGGAGACCTTGTTCCTCTTTCTCAAGCTCCTCCCAAGGTGGGGAGCAGTGGCTGGATCAGGTTAGATTCTGGTTTGCCAAAACCCCCAAACTTTTCATGCTGTGAAATATTTGGAGGGGCAGATGCTGAGTTTCCTCCTGAGCTGTTGAGGAGTTTTGAAACTCTTTGGGGTTTGGTTCAGTTTGGGTTTCACACAAGCACTGAGATATCAACTCCCCTGTTCAAAACCAGTGCCACCTCAGCTCACTGAGTTCTGTTATCCCAATCCTCCCTCAGTGATTTCAGTCTGAAAAGTTTCCCACAGTTTTTTCTGGCACACTTATCCTGGGTTTATCCATGTACAGTAAGTGCTGAATCCCACCTGAGAAAAGGATGAGTAACCAGTTAATAAATGATCTTCCAGATATTTTCAGATCCCCTAGGGTGGAAGGCACAAAGAGCTTTCTAGTGATAGTGGGCTAAGGTGTTGCTCATCAGGAAGCCCATCCTCTCTGCCACTGGGCCCTATGGACTTCTAAACTCCCCAATATTCCCACCAACTCCTGCTTTCCTAATGGCTCAAGGCAGCACCAGCCCAGCTCTGAAGAATGGCAAGCGAAGCATTTCAGAGCACCAGCTAAAACACATCTATCAAAGTGCTGCTTCAAGCCTGCTGCCCAGGGAATGTGAAGGACAAGCTGTTTTCCCACCCACAGCCGTGCCAGGGCAGGGTCAGGCCGTGGGGAGCAGCTGAAGTCGGTGCCTGGGATCTGTGTCTGGAGCCCGTGTGGCTCCCTCGGGCTGGGCACTGCAGGCTGGGATTGCTTCGCTCCAAAGGCACTTTGCTGCAGCTGCTCCCAGAGCAAGGTGGTTTCTCACTGCTTTTCCCACCTGGAGCACCAGCTCTGGGGGCACAGGGAACACGTGGGCCTGCTGAGGTCTCTGACCACAGGACTGGAGCCCCTCTGCTCTGGAGCCAGGCTGGGAGAGCTGGGGGTGTCCAGCCCAGGGAAGAGAAGGCTCCAAGGACACCTTGGAGCCCCTTCCAGTACATAAAGGGTCCTGATCCCAGCCTTGGCTGGGTGGGTAGGGCTGACTGGAACAGGTTTTGAAGAAGGAGAAAGCCCCACATCTCATCTCCTCCAGGTTTTCATGTCCCCACACTTAGATCTGAGAAAACCTGATGGGTTTTTTTGTGATAGAGCCAAAGATAAGAAGCTGACATGACCAGAAGCAGCAGAAAGCAGAAAGAAATACAGGTTTTCCACTACCTTTAATTAAACTCATGTAAAATCAAAACATGGGCAGCTCTTGGGCAGTTGTCTGCGTGCTGCTCTGTTTGTTCCCTGTCCCTGAAATCCAGAGGGAACGGTAAATACAGACAAACCTTGTTCAAACTGAACAAACGCTCTGGGAAGTGCCATCTCCAAAGGCTGCTGTTCTCCATTTGATGGGGGAAATGTGGAAGGTGCAATATCCTTCCCCATTATTGGCTGGCTTTGTGTACCCGTTGATGTGCAGCAATAGGAAGTGAGACAGAAAGACAGTTTGCATGTGGGCTGGAGATACCTCCTGTGCTTTATCTGAGCTGCAGCAGGGGAAGAAAATGCTACCTCGTGATGGGGGCAACAATTTTATGAACACTGCACACAGCACAAGCTGGGGGGATGAACCCCAAAGAAAGGACAAGTTTAGGAGCAGGATTCAGTTCAGGCAGTGTCCTGGTCCCTTGTGCTTTGCATTGTCCAAAATATGCCTGTTCCAGCTGGGACAGGTGAGCTGGGCAGGACATGTTAGAAGAGGGAGGAGGAAGTGTCTTTCCCAATGTCATTGGAAAACCAGGAGCAGACCCCAGAGGCCCAGCTGGTTCCCTGGAACGTGCTGCCTCCCTGGCACTGGCCACCCTCGAGGAGCAGGGCAGCCATCACATGGGACTCTGGGCTGGTGGATTTGGGGTGGTTTGTTCCCAAAGCCTGAAGCTGATTTTTGAGGATGCTGAAACAGCTGCTCCTAAACTGCTGCAGCTGATTGGAAATCCCACCTCGGGTAATCCCTTCAAGTTAATTTGGTCTTTGTTCCCGACCTGCAATTCAGGGATGAGCTGGCAGTGATGCTCCTGGCACTGGGGTTCCATCCCTGGCCAGCTCCACGAGCCACCCTGCCAGCAGAAAGCAGGAGGGACCAACCCACTGTTCTCTTCGTGGCCATTTCAGTTTTGCCCATCAAATGTGATGGTTACAGAGCTGGTGACACTGAGGAATGAAGGGCTGGATTCTGCTTCTCCTGCTGGGAGTCAGAAATAGACCTGGAGAGATGATGACTCACCTGTAATTGAGAAAAACTGCGTGGCAGCATTATGAGCTTCAACAGTTAAATCCCAATTCCAACCTGCCAGGAAGAACAGACTGAGAAAGCCGCAGAAGGAGCTGCAAACAGGATCCAGCACACGGGAATCCTTCACTCTGTGACTGTGTGAGAGGGGTGTAACACTCCTGCCAGGCAGGTCCCCCGTGTGCTGCGGCAGCGCCCTGGTCCCTGCACGGGGAAGGGGCTGCGGGGCAGTGGGTGGGAGCAGAGCTGCGCTGGGGCCGGGAGAAGCCCCCAGCCCGCGGCCCCTGCGTGCTCCTCCTCCCTGCGCCTTTCCCCGCAGCTCCCGTCCGAAGCAGGGATGATGTCAGAGTTGTCATGGCATCGGTATCTATGGAACCGGGATCAGCATCGCGGCGCCGGGGAAACGAACTCGGGAGATGGTCCTGGAGCCGCGGGGGGAACTCCCTCCGCAGTGACCGAGGGTTTCCCCCCAAGGTTCTTCTTTTTGCTCCTTCGTGCTGTCCGCGGGGAGGAAGCAGGGACGGGGCTTGGCCTCTTCCCGTCCCACGGCAGCTCCGGGTGCCTCCTCCCGTGCGTGAGGACAGCAAGAGGTCAGCTCCATCCATTTTCACTTCCCTTTTCTTGCACCAGCGGCGGGTGTGCAACAGCAAAGAGCTGCTGCCGGACCTTCCCCTCTGCCTTTGGCCACTGGCCCCGCTGAGTGGCCAGCAGAGCTCGAGCCAGGTCCGAGAGCCCTCCCGGCTGCAGGGCCTCTGAGGGTCCCCAGAGGGTGACAGCCACTCTTTCTGCGGGGCTGGGCACAGGAGGGGCGTTTTCCTGGGGTCAGTGTCCACGGCAGAGCTGAGCTGAGCAGCGTGGTGACCTCCCTGTGCCCCAGGCCGTGGCACTGCCCTCCCAGCAACAGCCCAGCTGCTCACAGGGCCATGGCACAGGGGGCCTTTGCCACTGCCCCGTGACACTGGCATAGGACGGTGGCCCTTGCGAGGACACCCCAGCTGCCCAGAGCAGCACGGTGACGCTGGCAATGGCCAGGGGTCCTGGCTGTACTGTGCTGTCCCCAGCCGTGGCACGGTGACCACGGCCACACCATGGTGACCACGGCACAGTGTCACTGGCCATCCACAGTGCCCGCAGCCGTGCTGTGACGGCCATGGCCATGCCCACAGCTCGGTGACCGCCGCTGTCACAGTGTCCAGAGCCCCATCCCTGTGCCCGGAGCCCCATCCCGGTGCTCAGAGCCCCATCCCAGTGCTCTGAGCCCCATCCCTGTGCCCGGAGCCCCATCCCGGTGCCCGGAGCCCCATCCCTGTGCCCGGAGCCCCATCCCGGTGCTCTGAGCCCCATCCCTGTGCCCGGAGCCCCATCCC
>VZRX01007389.1:0-12868 GCA_013398075.1 Notiomystis cincta | reverse complement strand
TTTTTTTTTTTTTTTAACTCTGTTCTTAAACTTTGTTAAAGACCAAATTCATTGAGGGGCTTTTTGATTAGGGCTGTGGGGAGATGTTCAACCCTGCTGACCTGGAATGTGTTGTCACATCAGCATGGGGGCAACTTAGTAATTCATTGGTGGTCACTCAAAGTGGTATGTGCCCAGGCAAGGCCACTCTGCCAGCTCTGGAGAGTTGCTAGAATAGTTGTTGGTTCAGAACTGGCTATATAAACTCAAAAATCATAGACTTTACATTGGAAACGTGTGGATAATCAATTGGAGCTGACTGATTTAAAGTGAGGAGCAGAGACTGTATCTTAACTTGAATTCTGGGCTAATTTGGACACCCCTGAGCCATCCCTGCAGAGGTGGCAGCTGTGTTCCCAGGTGTGGCAGTAACAGTTGCCATGGGTGTTGCTGTGAATGTAAGAGCTGTGTGGTTCAGGCATGCAGAAATCAGGATTTCTGCAAACAGCTAGGTCATGTGTGGGCTTTGATAGATGTTTCTCCAGGGAACAAATGAAACATTGTCCTGAAAGGTTTCAGAGTTCAAGACCTTTTTTTTTTTGGCTTTAGGTTTGTGAAAATGCACTCGAGCTCCTGCAAAAAAGGGAACTTGGTGCAAGCAAACATAACTGGTGACAGCTGATGTAACCCGGGTTAGTCACTGCTGCTGGAGGGAAAACAAGTCTGTTTCTGCTTTGTGCCGTAGGTCCACGTTTAGGTAACTCCCCTGTGCCAAGTATTGTTCAGTGTTTGGCAAGAAAGGACGGCACAGATGACTTTTATCAGCTGAAGGTAAGCAAACTGCAGGCTCTCAGACCTTCAGGGCTCTCCAGCTTTTGTGCAGAAGCACTTGGGCAGTGAGTGAGTGCTGTGGGCTGAACCAGTGCACTCAGACACAGCTGCTGCAGCTTCCCCTTGGCAGGGCAGTGCTACCAGGCACAGATCCATGTCCATATCAGCCCTGAGATGAAGCTTCTGCTGCTCTGCTGCTGTCCCAGAGCCCTTGGATCTGTACCTGAATGGGGCAGCTGCAGGAGGCAAAAAAAAGCACCTGGGATATTTGCAAACAGCCACCTTTGCATGTGAATGAAGCTGCTGCTGTGCATTCTGCACGGATGGTGCTGAGTTCAGGCAGGCCTGTGGCAAGGACACAACCAGCACAGCAGTTCCACCAGCTGTTAAACACATGGGAATGCCAAAAATGAGAGAGGGCTGGGGGCATTTGTGTGCCTCTGGGAACTGTAAAGGCATTCTCCCTTTTCCTGAAGATTCTCACCTTAGAAGAAAGAGGTGATAAAGGAATAGAAACCCAGGAGGAGCGACAGGGCAAGATGCTGCTGCACACGGAGTATTCTCTTCTTTCCCTGCTCCACAACCAGGAAGGAGTGGTCCATCATCACGGGCTCTTCCAGGTACACTTGGTCACCATCCAGGCTGGGGCAATGCCAGGGATTGCTGATGGACTGAGCTGCCTTTGTTTAATGTACAGTTCGTGCTGACCCTGCTCTTGTGTGCCCAAGTTCCAGCACTCTGAGGTTAACCACTGCTGCTCCAAACAGGAGCTCTGGAGAGTGCACTAGGGTTTTGGGAAATGTGAGAATAGTCACTATGGGACAGGTACTCAGCACTCCCCCTTCAGACAGAACAACAGCTATTTCATTGGCAAATTAATTAGCACCTGTTAGAATTAAGTTTGTGCTTTCTGGTCTCTGTACTTGTAAGAGGGGACAGATAGCCAAGAAACTGTTTCAGCAAGTTAAACCAGTCACTGTGCTGGTCAGTTTTTGTGTGAGTGGATTGTGTTGCTGTTGGTGCCTTTAGGGCTGTTCACTGATGTGAGGGGCTGATAGCAATTACTGCTTTGGGTGTTGGAATTGCCTGACTTGCTGGTTACATTTTGTCAGCAACACTTTTCACTTGAGGCCATCTGTACTAAATCTTAAATAAGCCAAATGTCCAATTTAGCTGTGTCTTGTTTACTGTCATGGAAGAACTGCTAATTTTGCCTTGAGATTTCTGTTCTTCTTATGAATGGTGTGTTGGATGCCTCTGTTCCCAGAGGCTGCTCCACTGCAGAGCTGGGTTCAGCTCAAGGTGTCTGTGTGCATAAAGAGTATTTGTGCTGATGTGCACACAGAGCCACTCAGCAGAGGCTTCCTCTGCCTTCTGCACTCCTCCTCCTCCCAGGAAAAGTTCTTCCCAGTGAGGGTGGGGACACCCTAGCACAGGCTGCCCAGAGAAGCTGTGGCTGCCCCATCCCTAGAAGTGTCCAAAGCCAGGTTGGACAGGGCTTAGAGTAATCTGGAATAGTGAAAGGTGTCCCTGCCCATAGCAGGGGATGGAATAAGATGAACTTTAAGTTCCCTCCAACCCAAACCAGTCTGGGATTCTGGGATTCATTAAGCAGAGCTCCTGTATCTCTTTGAAATATCATCTTGGGACAAAGACCAAGCACTGTGGTTGCATTATTTTGAGATCTCCCCCAGTTATCCAGTTGTTTGTTCTGCCAGGCTCTGTGTGCCAGCCCTGGAGCTCCCCTGAGGGGTCCCTCCTGTGTTTGCCTCCCCGCAGGACCGAGCTTGTGAAATCATAGAAGATCTCGAAGCCAACAGGATGGTGAGGAAGATGAAGAAGCGCATTTGCCTGGTGTTGGACTGTCTCTGTGCTCACGATTTCAGTGACAAAACAGCAGATCTGATCAATCTGCAGCACTATGTCATTAAAGAGAAGAGACTCAGCGAGCGGGAGACTGTGGTGATATTTTATGACGTGGTACGAGTGGTAGAAGCATTACACAAGGTGAGAGCTTGATTCTCCCTCCCAGGGCTGGGAGGCAGAGTTTTCCCATGTTAGAACAGCAGATGCTTCAAAATTTCCTGGGGCAGGCAGTGGCCACGTTACAGGGCAGTGTTCTGCATAAGAGCTCGTGCCCCAAGCCCTAAAATCCATTCCCTTCCCTCCCTGCTCCTCACGTTTCTGGGTGATAACGTGGTGGTTGTGGGCTGTGGACAGGGGCCAGCTGGGCTGAGGGCAGGTCAGGTGAGTCACACCGTGGTAACCTCAGACAGGGGCAGTCAGAGAGGAGAGCAGAGCATGATCAAAGACAGGAAACAGAAGCTGTTTCCTTGTGAAGCCAAATAAATTGCAGTGTAAGAATTGATTTGAGATCAGAACCTCAAGCTACAAGTTTTGAGATCAGTGAACTAGAAACCATTGTAATAAAAATGGATTCTGCTGATGTTTGACTTGTTCCCCTGTGACACAGGACACAGGTCCTGCCTTGGCAGGGCAGTGCAGTGTGGGTCTGGTAAAGGACTGCTCATCACATTGCTCTAACCAAGCCTGGACACTTCAGTTTCAGGTCTCTTAGGTAGACTAAGTCTGACTTTGTGTTCAAAGTAGCAAATTTGCTTGTTCTGTCCTGATCACAATCAAAAACGAAGGGCACAAAGTACTCAGGGTGGAACCTGACTGAAACCTTGACCTGGGTTATTTCAGAGAGTGCAGAAACCATGCCATGATTTCTTTTTAGTGTTCTTGTCCAAGTATGAAATTTATACTTCTACAGCAAATAGGGTTTTGCTCGTGTAATACTCCTGTGTTTTTTTACAGAAAAATATTGTGCACAGAGACTTGAAACTAGGAAACATGGTGCTAAACAAAAGGTAGGTGTGCTGGAGAGCTGCTGGCCTGGCAGTAGCCTTGTTTCTTCCCTGAAGCGGATTTCTAATACAAACACAGCCAAAGGTAGCACTTGTTGAGTGCTCTTGTGCAAGAGGGTGAGGGAAAGGGAAGCAGACTGTGCAAAAACACAAATCCAGCTCAAAGTTATATAAATTAATCTCCAAAAATGAATTTAGCCCCACTTAGGTAGTTCACTTTCCCCACCCAGCTTAGTGGCCTCTTGTCAGGACTTCTGTTTGGATTCTAACTGCTGAAAACTGAATTTTATAGCAATTTAGTAACCTGCAAGAGAAATACTGATTTTATATATATTTTAAAAAGACCAAAGAAACGTGGTGGTTGTTTCTCTTCCCATCATTCACCCTCCATCATGCCAAAGGCATTCCCAGCCCTGCTGGCTGTCCTACAATCACAGCAGTGTTAGATCTGACTGCTGCACTGCTGTGTTTTTGCTAGCAGTGAAATATTGACTTATCTAAACAAAAGCACTTCTGTCCAGTGTGTATCTGTGTATGAAATGGCTCCCTTGTTGCCTTTGCTGCTCTGACAGGAGCCCCTGGAGCCCAGCAGGTGCTGGCTGCTGCTGCAGAGCCAGAGGGAGCAGCCCAGAGAGGGGCAGGAGCTCAGCAGGAACTCAGGGCAGGGGGTGCTGGCCTGGCCCTGGTCTGTGGAGCTGCTCAGTGCCTCGGGGTCTGTGTTATTTAGCTGGTGGCCTAGTTCAGCTCAGATCCTCTGCTCTCCCCTCCAGGATTACATTACTGACTAAACATTTTGCACTAACTTGAAGAATGAGTGGAATTCATCCTTTTTGCACTGTCTGGGTTTCTGTGGAATGAATAAAAAAGCGGGAAGGCTGGAGTTCTGCAGGCTTTGAGTCTACAAAGCTTGCAGGTTTGCTGGGCTCACAGCTTGCTGCTTTCTCCTCCCTAACACTGAAAGGAAATGGGTTTTATCTACAGAGCTTGAACTTCTTGGTTCCCCCCACACACACACACACGCAGCAGCTGCTGCTTCTCAGGGCCACCTCTAAGTTGTTTCAAGTTGTTTCTGTAGAGCTGCTGTAAGATAAATCTCTTCTGCTTGCTGCTTTGATTCTTCTTGCTGGAAGAGGCAGACAAAGGTTGGTGCTTTAAAGGATCTATGCAGAACTTCCCTTCTTTTCTGGGCACTGAGTGCAGGGGAGCACCCCACCGATGTGGCCCCACTGGCAGGGGGAGGGATTTGAAGCTTTGAACACACTTGCCAGAGTCACTGCTTGTGTTACATCTCTCCTTTTGCTTTTTACTAACGAGCCCTTCAGCGTTGGTGAGGGAAAGCTGCAGCCTGTGCAGCAGTGAGTCACGGGGAAGGGTGGGAGAGGCGTAAGAACCATCTCCATGGAGAGGAGCAGCCGGTGGGGCTGAGCAGAGCCGTTTGTTTGGCTCACAGAGAGCCAGGTCCCTTCTCCTGGCACCGAGTCAAGGTAACAGTGTGGCACTGCAAGGGCCAGGCAGGCCTGTCCCACCTGGGGCTCCCTCAGACCTGTCCCCCACAGACATTAAAGCCTCTCAGGTTTCCCCTTTAGCCAGTGCAGGAGGAGTTGGGTGATTACAGATTAGGTCAAATTTCAGGGACTAAATAGAAGCAAGCAACCCTGAACATTTTAGTGGTGTCCTGTAGAACACTTAGTCTTTTAAATCCCTAACAAATCCTGCAGCTTGTTATTCAGCCAGGGAAGTCTCCTGACAGTTGAAGCTAACACTTCTTAAACACAAGTCTGTCTGTTTTAATAACCAGCTCTCCATGGCCAACCCACACTTGGTTCTATTTCATTTGTCTGTGAGACTGGCTGGAAATGTTTCTTAGTTATTGTGAGTGACTTAATCCATTCTCTCAGGCTCTCGTTGTGAAATACTTTTCAAGAAATCTTCCAGACAGTATTTTTGTACTCACACCTTTACATTGTAAGTTAAAATCCAAATTATCTGAATGACAGAGAAGATTAATGGGACAATAGTTTTGTAATTAGCTCCCTTTCACTAGAAAAAATCGTTAATGGGAGCTGGCAGTACCACAGGGAAGTAGGGGTGAATTAATAAAGAAATTTTGTGTACCTGCCGCTCTCCCTTTTCTGTGGGAGGTTTTTGGGTGTTGATCAGGCTTTGTACACACCTGTGTGTGGAGAGCAGTCCTGTGGATCAGGTGGAGCTGCCACCAGGCTCCTCTGTGGGCCTCTTGAGTGACACAGAAGTGGTTGTGCTGAGTCTGATCACTGCTCCTGCAGCTCCTCTGGTGACTGTAAACACACAGTGCTCGGGGGCCAGGCACGGGGCAGCTTCCAGAGGGTGTTTTCCCTTGGCTCCCAGAACATACTGTGTGGAGAGGATGGCAGCTGGGAAGTGCAGGGCAGAATCAGCAGCTAAAATAAACCTCAGTGGTCAGGCAGCACCTGGGGCAGATCCTGCAGGCTGGGATGCTCCTGGGAGATTGGCCAAGGCACCTGTGTGGCTGCAGGATGAGCCAGGTACACCCTGTGCTTAAAGCCACGCTGACACAGGCCCACCCAGACATTGTCACAGCTGTCACACACCCTTCTAATGCCCCTGTGAGTGCCTTGCAAGCCTTGCTGGAATCCCTCCCCTTTGGGATGGAGTTCATTTTACAGCTCTGTGTGTCCTCTGCCAGCACTTCAAGCTCCCCAGACAGCCCCAGAGGCACAGTGCCTGTTGTGGAGTCCAGGTCCTGTCTGTGCTGCACGGCCATGCAGGATGGGCTGTGTTCCCTGACACCTGTGCCTCTCCCCAGGACTCACCGGATCACCATCACCAACTTCTGCCTGGGGAAGCACCTGGTGAGCGAGGACGACCTGCTGAAGGACCAGCGTGGGAGCCCCGCCTACATCAGCCCAGACGTGCTCAGCGGTAGGAATTCCCCTCAGCCCCACCTCCACACTCGTTTCACTCCTTCCTGCCTCCTGACAAGAAATAAAACCACCTGTTGCCTTCCCATCTGTACCTTCCTGAGAGCCTCTTAATCAAGGCTGGGAGACTTGGTCTGCTTTTCCAGCTGGGAAGGTTGAAGGGAAGGAGCAAGCCTGACTTTGTTCTTAAGGCTTGTCTGAACTTCAAAATTCTGAGTCTGACTGCAGACATGTTCTGTTTCCAGTGTCAGAATTCAGTTCCTGAGGCTTCCCTTAAGCTGCAGGTAAAACCCTGGGCCTGAGTGGCAGCCAGTCCAGATCCCACCAGGATGTCAGTGTATTCCAGCTGTGCACTAAGAGGACCAGTTCCTCCAGCTGCTGCTCCCTTCCAGGAGGGAACTAGTGACCCTCTGGGCAGCTTCTGGACCAACAGAAAGGAGTTACTTAAAATTAAAGGAATGATGACAGCCGGCCAGAGCAGTCTGGGCTGGATCCCCCCTCCAGCAGCCTGGCCTGTGCCTTGTCTCCAGCAGAGGCTTTGAGCAGTCTGGCTCTAGCACAGAGCAGCTTTCCCTGGTGTCCTCCTGCCTTTAACTGTTCCCAGTGCATGGGACCATCAGGAACAGCTGTGGTTTCTGTCCAGCTTCAGGAGGTTTGTCTCCATGAGCTCTCATCTCTGCTCCCATACCAACTTTTGAGCAGGCAGTGGTGGCCCTGGTTGTCAGTGTAGTGACCCAGGCATCATTCTGGGGGGTTTTTCTTCTCATGCAGGTGAGCCAGACTAGTGTTGAAGGGTGCATGTGCAGGTGGGACTGTGCATACAGAGCCTCTCCCTCTTGTAGATCCAGGTGTCAGGCATTAACACACTTGTTAGTGAGTTACTTCTTCCTGGTATCCCAAGCAACTGTATTGCAGAAATGCCCTCAGAGGGAGCCACTCCTGGAAGATCCAGCCCCAGTGGACTCCCCTCAGGAGGTTTTTTGTCAGCTTTGCAGGCAGCAGCAGTCAATGTAGCCGAGCTCTTCCGTGGTGATCTGCCAGGCAGGTTTGAGGCGCTTCCCTCCCGGCCTGGAAGGGAGCAGAGGCAGGCAAGGAGGTGGATCCTGGGGGTTTTGCAAGCCTTTCCTGTTCTGCAGGATATCCTGAGGCCCTTGTGACCTGATGGATGATAGAAGCCAACCACTCTGCAGGAGCTTGGAGCAGTTGTGGCTCAAGTGGCTGGAGGAGGCTGCAGGGAGCTGCTCCTTCCTGCTCGAGGGTGCTGATCTGTCCAGGCCTCCAGCTACCTTCTCATGTTTCTTCTTAGGGCTCTCTTGTGGTGTAACTGGCCACAGGGCACTGAACAGGCTGTCTTGGCTGATCTGTGACAGCTGAGGCTGCTTGAGACCCTGCAAGGCAGAGCCTTAGCTCAGGACTCATCCTGCTGTGCCCAGCCTGGCTCTCGCTGCCAGTATGCTGCACCCCAGCTCCAGTGTCTGCCAACAGCCCTTCCCCTGGGGCCCATCCCTCTCCCAGAATTGCTCAGCCTGCAGTTCCCCTCCAAGTATCAAGGGAGAAGTTACTTGAGGACATTCCAGGCGTCACCACCACCTTCAGGCTTGGCTCATCCCTCTGTATTGCCGGTGCTCCTGTGCAGGGGGAAGCTGGAATGCCTGAGGAATTAATCATTGTTGTGGGTCTCCAGGATAAGCTGTCTCTGCTGAGGGATGGCTGCTGAAATGTCACAGCAGGAAAAGTTGGAGGAGGAGGGAGAGGTGCCTTTTTCTGAGCATATAAAGCAAAGAATAATTAGTACAAATACCAAATGCTGCAGCAGTGACTCACTGTGTGAGTCAGAGGAAGTCTCTCCCTGGGTCCTGTGCTGTGCTGTTGCACTGGGGTTTGATTTTGTGACCCTGATCATGCTGCCATGTGCTGATTACTGTGACCAAAGGGGCTTGGAAGCAGCATTTCCATCAGGTGACTCCTGGGGCTGCAGCAGCCTTGGGTTAGGGTTTGTCTGGTGCCTTTGTGTAAATGTCTTTGTGCAGGAAAGCACCTTCCTGCACACTCCATGGCTTGACATCTGGCTTCAGTGGCTGTGTGCTAGATCCATGTCCCTTCTCCATGGGCTCAGTCTTATCCTTCCTGGGCTTCCTTCCTGCCTTCTCCTGCCCTGTGCTCCCTGGCCCTTGAATTCCCTCTCCCTGGGCCCAGACTTTCAGCCAGGTGGCTCTGTGGGATGGTGAGGGACACTGACCTGGGAACTCCAGCACAGCAGTTCCAACTACCTGAGGCCCTTGGTTCACAACAGGGATATTCCTGCTCCATAGGGAACAGGAGGACACTTGTGTGGAGATGGACAGTTGGACAATTGGCTCATTCACAGTGGGGTGTGCCTTGGAGAGAGTTTTGGTGTCATGTTATGGGAAGCCTCAAGTGTTTTGGTTAATGCTTAGAAAAAGGGTCCCGTGTGGAAGTTACTGAGCACCTCTGCTGTGGGAGGTGAGGGGGCTTGCCAGGCTGTGCTTCCCAGGATTCTCAGGCTGTGTGTGCCCTCCCTGCAGGCCGGCCCTACCGTGGGAAGCCCAGTGACATGTGGGCACTGGGGGTGGTGCTCTTCACCATGCTCTACGGCCAGTTCCCCTTCTACGACAGCATACCTCAGGAGCTCTTCCGCAAAATCAAGGCTGCCGAGTACACCATCCCTGAGTGAGTACAGCCTGCCCTTCCTGCCTGCCCACGGGGGGCTGACTGGGCCAGCTGGAGCTGGAGGGGCTCCCCTCAGCCCCCCAAGGGTCACAGCAGTAATGGCAACAGGCTGCGTGCGGTAGACACCAGGAAGCAGGAGCAGGGCTGGGACAGCTTGTGGGAAGGTGGGGCAGGGTCAGAGCAGTGGTGGCTCCTGTGGCTCCTGGCCTGTGCTCCCAGTGTGTCCTGGGAGCCAGGGTGCTGTGCCCACCCCAGGCTCACCACGTGCTGTGTCTGCCAGGGATGGCCGGGTCTCGGAAAACACTGTGTGCTTGATCCGGAAACTGCTGGTCCTGGACCCGCAGCAGCGGCTGACGGCTTCTGAAGTGCTGGATTCCCTCAGCTCCATCATAGCGTCCTGGTATGTGCAAGGGGAGACACAGGACACACTCTGTGGCCACAGGCTGTGTTGTTCCAGCTGTGGCTGGCTCACCTCACCACAGGAGGGTCTGGGAACTGCAGTAAGCCTTTAAATCCTGTGTGTCCGCCACTGTGTGCTGATGGATACAGCTGTGCAAATGCTTACAGCAGCCATGGCCATCCCACGGGGATCACCCTGGGGCTGGGTGAGGGTGGGTGAGCCATTGCCATGCTCTGGATCCCAATGCTGTGCTCTCCTCCAGGCAGTCTATGTCCTCACTGAGCGGCCCTTTGCAAGTGGTGCCGGACATAGATGACCAAGTGGCTAATCCTGAAAACCCCCAGGAGGTAGGTTTCCCTGCTTTCCACAGAGCTGCTTTTCCATGCTGCTGTGCCAGTCTGTCTGTAGTGGGAATGGATGGCACCCACTGTGTCCCCAGGCTAGGAAGGGGAGGGCTGGGAGGACTCAGCCGAGTCCCTCACATTGTGCAGCGGAAGGAAAGGCCGATGCTGCTGGGACCAGGAGGCACATCCAGCTGGCTGAGCTGCCAGGAAGTGAGCTCGGCCCCGGAGCTGATGAGAGCAGCTCACTCTGCTCCCAGCAGCGCTCACTCCCTCACACACAGCTGGGAATGCTGGGAGGAGGCAGCAGTGTTGGCTCTGGCTCCCACTGAGCTCCACCATGGGAGCAAACATCCTGTTTTCCTGCCGGTATGTTTCATGCTAGAAGTGCCGGCCATGGCCTGGCTGCCCGGGGACAGCTGTGCAGGATCTGTGGCGGTGCTGCAGGGACAGGGGTCAGGCAGCTGCAGCCTCAGTGCTGGCAGGGTTGGGATGAGCCATGTCAGGACAGAGCTGCTGTGGCCAGAGCTGTGTCCTGCTGGCACTGCTAGCTCACGAGGAGCCCTGCCTGCGTGCCCAGCAGCAGGTCCCTCTCCTGCATTAGGACCGTGGTTATCCCGTGCTAGCTCGGGCCCATCAGAGGAGCCGTGGGGCTGCCTGGCGTGGCTCTGACAGGTTGGTCTCTGCAGGTGAAGGTCACAGAGGAGTGCTCCCAGTACGAGTTCGAGAACTACATGAGGCAGCAGCTGCTCTTGGCTGAGGAGAAGAACACCTTGCATGAAGCCAAGAGCTTCCTGCAGAAGCGGCAGTTCGGGAACATCCCGCCGGTGCGGCGCCTGGGCCACGACGCGCAGCCCATGAACCCTTTGGACGCGGCCATCCTGGCCCAGAGGTACCTCCGGAAGTAGCTTCCCATGCCCCCAGAGCACGAGCACCACCCTGCAGTCTGCCCTCACCTCGCCTGCTCCAGCCTACAGCAATACCGGTGTCCCACGACGGGGAATAATGTAGCAATCCCAAGCTCTGTCCAGGGACACGAACTCACACCCGCTCCGGAGGGAGAAGACTTTTGGAAAAGCTGGTTTTGGAAGCAGCAACCTCTTGGCATCTTCTGGAATCTGTTTTTTAAAATCGAAGCCTAGATGACTAATCTGCTTTTAATCATGACTGTAATCTACCTCTCTTGTCTTTTTAACCATGCTGTTCTCTGGATCGAGCAAAGCCCGTGGGAAAGGAGGAGACTTCCAAGGGTGAAGCTGCTGGCACAGAGCCGCGGCCGTGCGGCGCGGAGCCGGCCCGCCGCGCCCGCTCCGTGTGGTTTGAATAAGCTTGGATTTATCGGGGTTTCTCGAAAGGCAGAATTTCTTGAAACCTCCCACTTCCCTTCATCTGCATCAAATCTGTTTCTGTCCTCACGTGCCACCCGGTCTGGCCGTGCTGGCCTGTCCTGTGTGGCCGCCGCTGTGACCGGAGAGCTCGGCCACCGCCTCAGGCAGGAGTTGAGGAGTCGTCCGGGCAGCGCCACCTGCAGGGATCAGATCCTGTCCCCACTTCAAAGGTTTCACAGGACATGGCCTGCCAGGGCCCCTGCCCCCTCTCCCACCTCTCACTGATTCCTTTAGTTTGTAAGGATCTATGATTTAATCTTATTTTTCAGTAGCATATTCCAGGTGCAGTTACAGTTGCATTAATTCTGATTTAGCATTTCCCCCCTCAGTTGTGGTACAGATGTAATATATGAGTTATAATGTGAAAAGCTTCCCAAAATAATCCACCTAGAGATAGGAGGCTGAAGTCTCTACTGTATTTGTTCCCAGCTTTTCTTGCCATCTCAGCCCAAACCTGGGGCTGCCTCTGCCCTCGTGCCAAGGCAGGGGAAGGACATCCTGGTTTGTCACCTGGTGCCACTGGAAGAGCTTTGGCCTGTGCTGAGAACAGGAACGATTGTTTCTGAGCCTCATTTATGAACTGGATGCCTGTCTTGCCAGATGAACTGTTCTCACACAGAGCTCCCAGGGCTCCCAGTGCCCTGCCCAGGGCTCCTGAGCTTTCTTCAGCTGCCTCCTTCCCTGCTCGTGGCTGTCCCAGCCCTGGCATCACCCTCCTGCCAGCCCTGTGAGCGGGGAGGGTTGGAGCTGGGGGGGCTGCCCTGCTTTTTGGGGCTGCACTGCTCTCTGGGCCCAGCTCTTGCAGCACAGTGGGCGTGGGCAGGGAGCAAGTCACAGATGTTTGTAGCATGTTGTTGCCTTCTCTTGCCCGGGCTGAGGAAGAGGACGGGGTCTGAGCTGGGCCACCCCAGCAGTGGCTTTGTGGGGACAGGGGCTGGACCTGAACCTCCCTGGCCACGTCGGGCATTACGTCCTGCCTGCACCTGGCCCTGTGGCCAGGCAGGGCCTTGTGAACACTAACACAGACCAGCTCCCTGCACCACCCCAGCTGAGCCAGTAGCCCCAACTCTTTCGCCTTATTTATTTTGAAGATGGTGGGTCTGTCCCAGCACCCTCCAGTGTGGGCCCATCACCCCCTGTGCCACCAGCAGCAGGGCAGGGATCCCCTGAGCTCCCCACCAGGGCCCTGCTCTCTCCTTCTGGTTCTTTCCTGCCTCATTCCCTGTTTATTTTTACTGTTTTTCCCCAATGTTAAAGCAAAAAGCAATATTCTGGGACTCCCTGAGGCTGTATCACACCAGGATCCTGCAGTGGCAGCACCGGTCAATCCACTTGTGCTAAGGCAAACTGGAAGGGGGTGGTGCAGGGGGCATGGGGGGGCCACAGGGCCGTGGCGGGACAGAGCGTGTTGTAAGGAAAACAAGAAAAAGAAAACAAAAAAAGGAAA
>VZRX01007387.1:0-21220 GCA_013398075.1 Notiomystis cincta | reverse complement strand
TACAAACACCACACATGGTGATCATGTTTACACATCATTAATCATAACCACTGCATACACAAAACTGTCCTTAGCACTGGTATCCTAAATAAGCTGTTTATATGCAGTTCCATGGAGCTGGTCCCTGTGGTCAGGGCTGATGTCTGTGTCCTTAGTGGCCTCAATCACCGAGGTCAGGCTTATCAGCAATCCTGGCTAACTGGCTCCCAGACAAGTGGAGGTTGGTCAATGCGATATGCAACTACAAGGAGGGTTGTAAGGAAGATTTGGGGAACTAAAGGCCTGTCAGCCAGACCTTGGTGCCTGACAAAGTTATGAAACAAATCATCTTGAGTGCCATCATGGGGCACATACAGGACAAACAAGTGCTTTGCTTGGGTTTAGGAAAGGCAGCTCCTGCCTGATCTTTCTTTAATGGCCCGGTGGCTCACCTTATGGATGAAGGCAAGGCTGTAGATGTTGTCTATGTGGAATTAGCAAAGCCTTTGACACCATCTCCCGTGGCATTCCCCTGTAAATGATGACAGCCCACAGCCTGGACAGGTGCACTCTTTGCTGGGTTAGAAACTGGCTGCATGGCTGGGCCCAGAGACTGAAGGTGAATGGTGCTGCATCCAATTAGGGGCTGGTCACCAGTGGTGTCTCTCAGGGATCAGCACTGGGACCAGTCCTGTTTAACATCTTCAGTGATAATCTGGATGAGGGGATTGAGCGCACCATCTTAGGTTCATGGATGACACCATGTCGAATGAGAGTGTGAATCTGCTGGAGGATTGGAAAGCTCTGCAGAAGGTTCTGGAAAAGCTTGACAATTGGCTAAAGTTAAACAAAACCAGGTGCTTGGTCCTACACTTGGGTCAACACAACCCTACGCAGAGCTGCAGGTTGGGGGCAGAGCGAAGGAGCAGAAGAGGACCAGGGAGAACTGGTAAACGGTGTCTGAACATGATCCAGCCCTGTGCCCAGGTGGCCAATAAAGACACTGGCATCCTGGCCTGTATCAGCAACAGTGTGGCCAGCAGGACCAGGGCAGTGATTGTCCCTCTGTACTCAGCACCTGTGAGGCCAAACCTCAAATTCCTCATCCAGTTCATTATAAGAAACACACTTAGGTGCTGGAGCAAGTTCAGAGAAGGGCAAAGGAGCTGGTGAAGGGCCTAGAGGGTAATTTCTATGAGGAACAGTTGAGAGAACACTGACTTAGGCTACAGAAAAGGAGGCTCAGAGGATACCTTGTCACCCTCTACAGTTCCCTGAAAGGAGGTTGTAGCCAGATGAGACTCGATCCCTTCTTTGAGGCAGGTAGAGACAAGAGAAGAGGACACAGCCACAACCTGCACCAGGGGATCTGGTTTTCTCTTGACCTGCTTATCTCAGTTTTGCTTCTTCCTTGTTCATACATTTCCTCCCTATTTGCAGTTGTGCTTATTTTGCTCTTCTTTCTCTTGTAAAGTTTGCTATTTAGCCTGTTTCTTATCACTGTTTCAGTATAACTATACAAGCTATTTATCTCCTCAGTGGTAAAATTGCTCTCATAACTAGGCACGTGGTGTTTTTACAGGGTATTTGACTATGCTATTGCAGTGCACATATTGTTGGTTGCACTACTATAGAACAATTACACTTGCTTTCAAAGCAAGCTATTGTATTGACAGTGGTGAGAAGGGTACTTAAGAGTTTTTCAGTTTCACAGGCCACATTTGTGTTGCCATGTGAATGGCACAAAAGTTGTTTATGATTGACTAAAAAAAAATATTTATGAGTGCTGTCCACATTTTAGTATATATTAGGTCTTACTTTTCTTTTCTTTGCCGCTGAACAATAAAGATATTCTAAGTAAGGTATTCACAGTCTAGCCTTCCCTGTTCTTTCTCTTGTGATTTTATCTCCAAATTTTCATCTGCAGTAGAAATGAAGAAACTTAGTGTAGCAGATAATATTCCAGTCCCACCCCAGTTTCTGTCTGTTTGTTCTTGTGCTATATAATTCTGTCATCACAACTGTCTGTTTATTAATGGTCAATCACATAAGATTTTATTGCATTGTGTTACAGGACTCATGCAATGACTTGAATAAGTCTCAGTCTGAAGATATAACTAATTCTGAGGAAGATAATTTTACAAAATGGATATACATCTAGAAGTATGCCTGGGGCTTGGTTGGAATTAACAAAAAAAGGGAGGGATCAAGTATCAAATTATCCTTGAAATACTTCATCGAGTGACTTTGTTGATAGGATAGAGAGGAGTGCGTTCAGGTGGTTTAGATAAATCTCTAGTAGTCTTGTAATCACACAAATTTCTAATTCAAAAAAAGGAGACAAGGAGGAATAGAAACAATATTCTATGGAGGAGAAGATGACAAAATTGAGAGGGAGAATATAAGATGTAATTCTTTATGCCCAGATGCACAGAACCACAGGGGCAAAAAGCATGAGATGTTGCAGAGTGAAATAACAGCAAGAGCAAGTTCAGCCAGTGCAGGCATCACTTCTGTGGCCATTGCTGCTTACAAGCTTGAGTTCAACTTGGAGGCTTTTCAAGGATTCACCACAGGTTCAGACATAGCAAAAATGTAGGTGACAGTAATTAAATGTCTTCAGTCCATTTCATTGCCTGCTCATTAGCTTCTCCTTTGGTGCATCCCCTTATCATTTCTTTCTGGTAATAATTAAAGGAGTAATGTAAATAAATTAGATACTAAAAAACAACTCCCTGCTTAGAGACTCAAACAAAACCACCAAAATATAAACGTTAAGAATATGATTTCACAGGAGTCTTATTCTAATCCTAAAATATGAAATGGGTCTAGATTCACTGACAGTGAAATCAGTCTAATCAATAAATAACATTTTATAGTGGCACAAAATCTTTCAAACAGAAATAAAAATTATGAGAGTCAAACTGTAGAACCATATGTGAAGCATCCTTTATATCTGCTGACTGTTCACAGAGATGCACATCAGCAAGGAAAATAATATTTCTCCTTCAGAAAACTGTAAAAAAACGCAAATTAAATATTCTACTTCTCTCTCTCTCTGTCTCTCTTCACACTCTTCCTTTCCTTGCCCTCCCCCCTCTCTCCCCTGCTCCCCCTGTCCCCCCTCCCGCAGCCCAAATTTAGAAGGAATCCACTCTAAATTATTATGGAAACAGTAGCACACACAAAACATTTGGTGATATTTGCAGAAAATGCCTGTGACATTTTCAGCTTGTTAAAATCAATGAAACAAGGAAAAACATTGCCAAACTGGGAGAAAATGAGTCCTTGAAGAACTGAACTTCTAAAATGTGATATAACGTCTCTATTTGTCTGTGACAATATGCTAACAAGATAAAGCAATCTCCTTTGGGCTCTCACAAACAAAATGTGTGTTATAAGGAATTTACTGAGCTGAAGATCAGGAAAGACCTATAGTTCATCCAATCTCCTACCCCACATTTCAGAGACTTTCAATTCCCCTCAGTTACCCCTCTACTGACTCCATCACATTTTGTCCAAAATGTAATTCTCTAAAAGATTCCAGTTTGACCTGAATTTACTAGAAATTGAATTCAGTATTTCCTTTGATATTTTGTTTCCAAGGTTAATTGTCACTACTTTAAAAAAGTTGTTCTTCAATTCTAATTTGAACAAGTTACCTTTAAAGCATTGTTCCCTGGTTGATCAAGGGCCCTTACAAGCCCTATATATTCTTATTATGAGGATAATTATTCTTTTTCTAACACATACCAACAAGTTCCATTTTAATATAAATGGACATATAAAAGTGTTTCAGCATACTGAGAGCTTTCAAGGCTTTTGCGTCCTTTCTCTTTTTCAGTTTCTGTTAACATGCAGCTACCTGAATAATATTTCATTAAACAGAATGCCTTGCTTGGAAGCAAGATCTGTTCCTAAAGTCTAGTATTCTTCTGCTCATGGCACTTTTTGTCACAGCAGTTCATCTGGAGAACCTGCTGTGCTGCATATGAAGCAGACCCTTGGACTATTTTCAGACTCACCATTTTCTGTTTCTGCCTCTGCCTGTCTCTGCCTCCACACATATTGCATACTGCACACTCAAACAACAGAAATTTTGCACATATGTAAATATTTTTTTTCACCAACTGTTTATTTGCCAGACTTAACCTTCTCCTTGAAAATCAGAACTTTCTTGTTTATAATTCCGAAAATTCTTTGTGCCATACCTTTTGTCTTCCTTCTGCAAATTTATATTATCTTTTAAATAATTAATGAGAATTATTCAGGTATAGTATCAAATTTTATAGAAACTCATATTTGGTCACCACCTCAGAATATTTATCCCCCATAATACTTATCTACCCTTCACACTGTACAAAAGGCTTGACTTATTGTGACTAACTTCATGGCAATGAAGTATGTATCACAGTATTTTTCTATCCACATATCTGAAAAGACTTTGATGAAGAAAACACCCTTAAGAGGTATCTAAAAGAACTTGTTGCATCAACATTTTGAAAAGCAAAATGCCAAAAACAAGAATAATGAAATTCTTTCAAAAGCAGGGGAAAAAAGAAATTAAACAAGTCTAATAGAGATATTTCACATGTTTCCAGAGACATCTTCTCATAGTACGTTAATTAAAGGTAGATACATTTTGTGAATTCCACTATTTCGATTACCACTTTCAGGGATGTTCTAAATCTAGTTTGAAAATGATGCCATTCATATTTTGCATCATGAGCATATATTCAGTCAGTTGTGGGGCCTGCAAATGTGTACTGGAAATCAGAAACTTCTTTCCTCATACACCATAAATTTGATTACAATTTTCAACATAACGCACCTTATTTGATGAATCCTTTGAAGTTTTGTCAATTTCTCAAACATTTCTGGGAAATATTTTAAGTGTTCCTCAATAACTGTAATTTTTCACTAATTAACATGGTGGGACAAAATATGGATTGTAAATTACCTTTGAAGGAACAAATTTGCACTTTTTATCCAGGTGTCAGATTCCCCAGTATTGTAGTAACCTAGATGGAGGATTTCTGAGCTGTCAACGAAGTTTGTCTCAATAGGACAATCTGTGATATTTATAACAATCGTAATATTTCTTAATGCCGTATCAGAGCCTACATACACAAAATAAGGATTGCCAAGTGTTAAAAGAGTGTTATTTTAAGCTGACATCTTTTCTCTTAGAGCTTTACTTTCCCATTATTTCACTTGACAGGGTTTTGCTGCAAGCATTCTTTTTCAGCTTCTGAATCACTTTCCCATCAGTCTTTCTGTTACTACAGCCAGAGACTCCAGCTGGTTTATTATACTCTAGACACTGGAATCACTCTCATCTTTGTCTTCCACAATTTTTGCTGTTTAATCCAAATACTTTTATTGTATCTGTTTTTTACATTATTTTGCCATTATTTTTAAAATTTTTATTTTGTTGATAATCTGGTAGATTGGAGCTAAGTTGAATGTCTGGTGTATAAGAAACTGTAGATTCCATCTGTGTCTCTATCTTCAAGAGTGTTATTTTCCTCTAGTTTAGTTCTGCTCTGGCTAAACCAGAATTCACACAAATATTTTTATGGTTTTGATACACCATGACCAATATCTATTTCTGTCTTTTTAATAATACAGCTTCCCTCTGTCCCTCAAGTATCATGTATTTCCATATGAATAAAGTTTGTGGAGGAAAACAGCTCTACAATGGAGACCTATGTTCAGAATCATGTGCTCATAAATATTATTAAAATAACTCTCAGAAATAAGATGAGCTTAAACAAATTTTTCACTTAAGAAAGGGACTCAATTTGCATGATGTCAAACTTTCTAACATTGAAACAGACTAAAAAATCAGCCTGAATTTTCAAACCAGAGATAGACATTCAGACATCTGTGAGTCCTGACTGCCTGTGAGCTGTGGCCTAAGCCTGAGGCCTGGTCACTTTTGGGTGTTAATAACATCACTAAAATACCTGTACCTCTCACGGCTCTGTTTTCAGCTTCACAGCAGATTTGCAGTCATGGGTGCATCACAGCAGGAGCAGAGCTGATCCTCAGCTCCTGCAAAACAGCATTGTCTGATACAGGAGTGAGCTCTGTCCAGTCTGCGTCTCTTGGGGTTGCAATATACTGGTAGAGGGTTTTGGGCCTTGCTTATTTTTCAGTTTCAAAAAAACTTACAGTAGCTTTATCATTTCCCTCCATATATTCTAATTAATAATTCCTCCATAATTCTAATTAATTAATTTGGAAACCTTGGATTAATTTCTAGCATGTCTAGCAAGGCAGCTACATGTTACAGTTGTAAGAACATTTATCATGCTTGCTCCATTCCACAGCTGACACAAACCATCATTACAAGTTTGGAAAGCCCATCTAAGGTCTCTCTCTCTGTCTTTAGGAATAGAAATGTATTCACAAGTTTAATTTATAATCTCTATGCTTTTTGGCTTTCCTGAACTTTGGGAAACACTGTGAGACAGAACTACACAAGTAATACCATTAAAATTGCTACAGAAATATAAAGATGCAGATAAAAATCAAGCCATTAATATTTAAAAGCTATTTCAATTAAATTTTTAAATAAAATATAAAAGACAAAATTCCACAAGAAAGCTACTTCTGAAAGGCTGCACTCTTTGGGAATGAGAAAGACTGCAAATGCTATTTTCCCTATTTTGATACATTTTTACCTTCTTTCCTTTCTTTACCCTCTTTGCACCCTGTTATTTGAGGAGAAACCAGGAAGATGCAAGTTTATCATCAAGGTAACAGCAAACACAGAATTCTCAGTCCATTCTCTTGCATGTCCAGCACGTCTTCCATTCATAAAGCATTGTGTACTTGCACTTGCACCAGAAGAGAACTGGTTATCTTTTACCTTTAACTGTATCATCATTCAGCAGATACCAGTTAATAAACACATTCATTCTTTTCCTGAGAAACAGATACTCTGAAGCACAGCAGCCAATATATGCTCATTCTGAACCAATCTATAACAATATTTAGGGAGTTATCTAATGTTTTTGTATATGATAACTAAATTTTTAATTAATATTAATGTGGAGACGAGCCAATCAGACTGGATTTTTATATTTTCTTATATTATAATTTGTTGCTCTTTTGGAACAATTATGTTGTCACTCAAGGCTCAGGGCTGCCTGGTTTAAGTAACAACCTTAATAAACTATCCTATGGCTAATAATTCTGAAACAGAAAGCACAGAAATTGAAGGTAGGAGAAATGGCTATGTTTTTTTTTTTCTTTTTAGTGAGTTGCTGTGAAATGTCCAGTTTTACAGAGAGGAACATGATGCATACCGCCCCAGAGATTTGAGATCACCATGCAGATAACTTTTTCTCACAGTAAAAAGAAAGTCTTGAAAATAGGGAGAGCAGGGAATTATGGGAGGTTGTTATCAGACAGGGTTACTGTGGTGGCTTTTGTGCATGTAGTACATATTCAACTTTTACATGATGCATTTCTGAATACAGCTCCTCATGTCTGAAAGAGACTAGTGCCATCACAGTATTGTATGGCTCAGGTGAAACTGACAATACAGAGATTAGAGATTTATCTACATTTGCCCAGTGGCCAGTGGCAGAAAACAGGATCTGTACAAAGCATTAGATGTCTTATACTTGGCAGTCACTTGAATAAAACACTAAGAATATTGCTATTTTTGCAGACTTAACCATGGATTTTTGCTTCAGGTATACTGACAGAAGCTGAATTGAAACACATAAAGTCAATGGGGGTTTAACTCTGAAGATCATTGGATAAAGTTAATTTTTTTAATATCAGCAAAATGTGCAGGTCTTCTACCAGGTTGCAGTCAATATTTGTCAGCTTGCTTTTTATGAAACAGACAAACAGTATAAGAATTTTTTTAAAGAAGGTTTAAGCAAATTCAAATCCAGTGATATACTTTGCAGAGGTGGCATACACATCTTGTTAAAATTGAAGCATTTATGATAGATAGACTGGGAAAATTGTCGCTTGGCAAGGGGAGGGCAAGCTCTTAGTGTTGTCTTCTGAGGTGATTCAAAGGGACTCCATCTGACTGCATTAAAGTGGATGTTTTAGTTACACTATAAAGTCTGGAAGCGCAAGTCAGTATTGATGTTTTGTCACTGTTATTAGCTTCTACCAGGAAGAAGCACGTTTGAGGTAGCTTCAATAAAGGCAAGACAAAAATTAGCCTCTAAAATATGTCACAGGTCACATTAATGCTACTCTAATCTTCTTTTACATATGGCAACAAAGTGTAACTCTTTGTTTCCAACCAGAAGCAGAAAAATCAATATCGGTATAATTCAGCTATGAAATTCTTCAAGATCAATCTACTAATGTTTCTATTCAACATAAATGATGTAATTTCCCTGTCAGTTCTGGGCATTCCTTTGGTTATTTCACCATGGAAAGAAACAGCAAATTCCAAAACACTCTGCTCATTTATTGGACCCTCCATCACTCTTACCCTCTTATAACAGATGTTTACCTAAGTGGCTTGAACTGAACATTTTGGGAATGTATTTATCTGGCAATATTTTTTTAGGTGACATAGTCTTATCCTACTCTTAAATGTTAAACTTCTTCAGTTTTACTAGATGCAGCATTTTTCCAAGTATCTTTCCTTCCTTGTCTTCAATAAGAAGCAAATTACCTTCTTTCTACACTTCCCTCCTAATCCCACTTCTTTCAGTTCTTCTCTGTGTCTTAAATTTCCTAAATCTAGGGCATTTATTTATTTATTTATTTATTTAATTTCTCAAAATTCACATTTCTCACTCCTTCAGCAGTTAAAGATCTACTTGTCAAAACTTAGTTTTAATTTGCCAACCCATCTTCCACTGTTTCAATAACAGTCAAAATGTTGAACTGAATTCACTTTTCTTCTTCTTATTTAGACATAGCTGTGGTCTGGTCTGTCTAAATATCCTTTGTCTCCTGCCCAGCTCTGCCTCAAGCCTCACAAGTTAGGGAGAACATGATTTATACACTACTGAAATCTAGGAAAGTCCTAAGACTAGTTATTAACAATGTTGACAACACAGAGCTTCTTCATAACCTCTTTACCTTCTCTTCTTTAACCTCTCTGTCTTTACCAGCGTATCTGGACCCCAGACCACAGAATAAAGAAGCTATGACTATGCACGTATGAACTCACCAGCAGTGGAGGAAGGGCTGCTCTTCAGCTTTTTGCAAGGGCTCAGCCCACACAAAACCATTGTTCTCTACAGAATTCACCCCAGGGTGTTAAGAGCTTGGCAGTATTGCAACATCACTGTCTGCAGTACCTGGAATGTTGTGGAGGCCAAAGGAGTTAGCCTCAATTTCCTGATGACTAGAGAACAAAGGTCACATTAATCTATAAGGACACAAAAAAGGACTGAGGAAATTACAGACTCATTAGTTTTACTGTAGACCCTGGGAATGTGATGAAATGTATCTCTCTAAAAACTATTATAAAGAAAACCAAAGACCTTGATGGAGAAATACCAGCATGTATTTATAAAGAGGTGTTTTAGATCACCTTCTACAACAAAATAATGTCTTGTGTGGACACAGGGACAGTAGGTGAGGCTGTTTATCTGGACCCCAGTAAAGTGTCTGATGCACTTTCCCACAGTCTTCACTGGACAAGCAGTCAAATTACAGATCAGATGTTTGGCCAACAAGAAGGGGAGTAAATTCATACATGATCTGGATGATGTATATCATATAATATCAAATAAAAGCACCTTCAACACGTTTACTGAAGACATTAAAGTGACTGGTGGGGTAGGTACATCTGAAGGATTAATTATCTTACAGATAGGCCTGGACCAGTTGGAAGAGGGGACTAACAAAGACGATGTGAAGTTTAGCAAAGACAAGTGAAGAATCTTGAGGCTGGGACAAAGAAGCCAAGGAGCTCAGCACAAACTAGGAGCTGTGTGGCTGGAAAGCAGTATTCCTGAGTGGGACATGGGTATCCTGGTGAACAGCCAGCTGAACAGTAGTGAGCAGCATGCCACTGCAACAACAAAGGCAAGTCAGATCCTGGTCTGCATCCAGAGGGACATTATGAGCAGAAATAGAGGTATGTTCATCCCACTCCTCTCAGAGCTCGTCAGGCTGCATCTGGAGCACTCTCTCTAGTTCTGGTCCTCATAATTCAGGAAAGACACAGACAGATTGTGGGTCCAAGGGGAGGCCATAAAGATAATAAAAAATCTACAAAACCTGTTCTATAAGAAAAGGTTGAAGGAGGTAGATTTCTTCTCCCTAGAGTCTAATAGACTCAGGGGAAGCTTGCATATTAATAATCTAATATGTAAGAGGCAGCTACAAAGAGATCAAAGGCTCCCTCTTCACAAGGACCCATGCAGAGAAGACAAGATGCAATACAGCTTGTCCCAGCAGAGGTTTCAACTCATCATAAAAAAGAAAATTTCACAGTAAGAACAATAATTTGCTGAAAGAACCTTCCAAGGCATGTGGCAGATTCCTTACTACTGGGGTTTTGCAAGAGAGAATGGGGAGCATACTAGAAAATGTCCATCCTTTCTTTGCCACAAGATGTTTGATCAGACAACATTTTGAGATCTCTTCCAATTTGGCCTGTTCTGTGATTCTATAATTGTATGGATTTTACCTGTTCCTTGAGCTAGAACCTACCTATTAGCTGCCTAAGGAGCATCAATAAATGATTATAGCAGAGGCACAGTTAAATTCTAAGAAGAGGAAGTGCAAAGTGGAAAGTAATGATGATGGTCTCTGCCTTGGAATGGTGCTTTTAAATATATCTATCAATAATATAGTGAGATTGAGTCCACTCTTAGTAAAATTTGCAGAGGACATGAAGCTGAGTGGTGCAGCTAATACAAGAAAGGGAAGGGATGCCCTCAAGGGTGACCTGGACCGACTTAGGAAGAAATTTATTGCTGTGAGGGCAGAGAGGCACTGGAGCACATTGCCCAGAAAAGCTGCTTAAGCCCCGTTCCTAGAAGTGTTCAAGGCCAGGCTGGATGGGGCAATCACAAGGATTTTCAGACTAGATGATATTTAAGGTCCTTTCCAACTCACACCATTCTATGATTTTATGACACTGTGCAAAATTCTTACTCATTTGTGTGATAATATAATAACAGACATAAAAAATTTATACCAGAATTAGAGCTATGATTGCTCTGATACTGCTTCTGTCCAGGAATTTAGAGAAGTTGATAATGCTTTCTTAAAGCAACATGTCCTGCTGCCTTCGTGTTATATTTTAGTATTTAAGAGATAAAAATACCTCAAACAAATAAGTAAACAAACAAGGCAAAATGAACAAACAACACCCCCCATTCCCACCCCCCCCCCAAAACAGTGAAAAAACCAAAATCAACTTAGAGTATAGGCATGAAATTCATTCACTTCTATCCTATATGCACAAGGCACCTGGTTGCACTAAGTGTAACTACTTATCAAACTCCTAAAAAAAAGGAAAAATCAAGCTCAGGATCTGACCTTCCATCTTACTTTAAAAATAAACTTTCATATCAAATTCATCTTTCCATTTTCTTTTTTTTTTTTTTTAATGTGTAACTTTGATTTAAAAGTATTCATGGTTTGAAGCTTTTCACTGAGTACTTTACATTGCTTGCATTGCTGCTCAATTTATTTCACAGTTAAAATGTAACCATTCAGGTCACATTCTCATATCCCACTCTTTTTTCTTTTTACTTTCTATTTCACTGAACCCTAATCTCAATATAATTAAAACAAATGTACATCCTTCTTATTTGTTCTGATGAGGTACAGAAACCCACGAAATTCTTCTGAAAAGAAAGACCTGGTACAATAACTTTATGAAACAAATGGGAAAAAAATTCCCACTTCTACAGAGAAAAATATTTCCTTCTTTACTGGTTTATTCAGAATAGTTCAAACTCATCTCAGAACTCTTTCAAAGAACTAAACCAGATTAAAGCAAATGGAAATGTCCTCAGAGTTCAGGGAATTTGCTGTATATTAGGAATTATTCCTTTGCAAATGGAGAAATGTTCACATGTTTTTATCTCAGAATGTGTTATCTCACTTATCTTGCAGGATTGTAGTCTGGTTTAATTCTAACTACATTTTCTATAAAACTGCTGGTCCTCAATGGGTAAACCAGAGTTGGTGCTCTGAACCCACCTTCTTTCTATCACAAAAAGAGAATTTTCTTTTTTTTTCTTATTAAAGGAGCTGTAATCAGTTCTCCTGAAGAGACATAAATTTAGCATAGCAGTAACTTAAAGATCACAAAGAAAACTCCATTTTCTTTGACCTTTTCCTTAAATGCCATCACATAGCTCTTTTTACAGCTATATTTCAAAAGGCAATGTAATGCCTAGGAAGGTTTCTCACAATGCTTGGGGAAAACAACTTTCATATGAACTATTCTTGATAGAATTTTATTATTATAGTTATTTTTATAATTATTATAGTCATCTTGGTGTTGTTATTTTACTACTGTAGTTAATACAATATAATAAAAAAGACAGTACTATTATAGCATTTTGTCATAGGAATGTAATATTATGTCACAAAACATGATCTAGTACTTGTGATGAGCAGTTAGATTTGTACATAGAAAATCTGGCCATCCTTTCCGACCTTTTACTTTCTGGGGCTGAATGGGAGCCCTCTGATCCTAAACCTGGAAGAAACCATAATAGAGACTTTTTGTCTAGATTGTTGTACAAATTTTTTCCCTCTTTGTACAATTCTTTTTCTCCTCTTCTCCTTGAATTATACAAAGATACTTTTCAAAAAAGAGTGGGAAGATAAATATTTGGAAATCATCTCAAGACAGTCTGGAGCTGAGGGAGGCTGAAGGCAGACAGTACCTATGAAAGATACAAGATGCTGGACTTCTTTTTTTTTTCACCATTAATATGAACTCTTTTAGAGAGCATTCTGGAATGTATAAAGTATGGGCAGTTAGTGGGAAGCTAAGAAAAAGAGAAGCAATGCTTTTAATTTCTTACTTATCATACTATCTCTGTTGTACTATGAGTTTCTGTAAGATAAGACAGACAACACTCACATCCCTGTGAAATGTCAGGTGCAGCATTCTCTCAGCGCTCATACTGGATTATGTGTTAATTACCTTTAGGGGTTGAGATAGGTTGTATGGGAGATCCCCTGGAGATGCATTTGTCAAACACCTGTGAATTGATGCAATAAAAGCATGAAACTTTATTTGAAAGAACAACTTTTCCTGACTACTGTAACTGTTTAAATTATGGCTAAAATTCTTGCCACAAAGGATTCTATTTAGAAAACAGGAAAAAAACCCAAACAATACAGGCTTGATTGCAGAGCCTCTGTTGATTGCCTAAAGGTTTACATTAACAAAGAAGCAGTAAGAAAAAAAGGTCAGATATGTCATGCTATCTTTAACTGTTCTATTTGTCGCAAGGAAGTATAAACATTTGTTTTGCACAAAGATCAGAAGCAAAAGAAAATGTCCTATTCATATGGGAATTGTTGTGTTGCTGAAAATACTCCAATGTTTTTGGCTTATTCTTGGAGTATTATTTGAAGACTTTGGTAGATGTAAACCACAGAAACTTTTCTAAGTACAACTGAATCAAATTTACAAGATTTTTCACCCTTCTCCTTAATTCCATTGAAGACACATTCACATACTCTGTCATTGTGCATGTTATAAAGATCTTCATTTTTCCTATGTCTTATCTCCACTTCAGCTGTCTGTTCAATGTGTGTTTTAGACAAAGAATTTCAAGGAGACATTGATGCACAGAATGGGTATAAAGTATTTGACATTAGTTCATTTTTTCTTTAGAATAGACCTAATTATTTACCTCAAGGTGCTCTGTACATGTCAGTAAATTATAATAATACTCATGGCACTTGCATATGCCTCTATTTTACACACAGTTATGCTTATTTAGAGGAAAGGTTATGCAACTAACCTTTGTTATGAAGCAAGTCACCTGCCAAAACTGAAAGTGGAATGTAATCATTATTCTGTCTCATAAGTGCTTGCTCTTGTTCTTTATTTCTTTTAAAAATTTTTTCCTTCTGTTAATATCTTTATTTCAGCATGTATTTTTCTTTCTCCTCTTCTCTAAATCCAAGTAGCTCAGAGAGGTGCGTAGATGAGTCAGGGGAATGGCAGAAAGCAGGGAGAAACATCCAAGTATTTACATGACATTAGGATGACAGTCCTGTATGCTCAGGTATAAAGGCAATATTTGTAATGATGGCAAAGTACAATAATTTTGATATACTAAAAAAGGGCAATGTTTTTTAATAAAAGAGGAGCTAGTTGTTTTTTTTTTAAACTGTTTTTGAATATTTTTGTGTTTTTTTTTGTTTCTTTAACTGATGAAAGAAACTTTCCCTTTTGTTTATATACACCAACTGTTTTTGGGCCCGGAGAGTAAATGAAAGAATTTTAAATGCATCTTAATTAGATAATTCTGTGGCTGATCCCTAGATATAAACATGTTGCTCTAGAAACAGCAACAATAAAGCTGAAATCCCATTAGAAAAGGCAATATGTCAAACAAATATTTTTAAAGAAAAGAAAGTTTAATTTTGTTTCAAAAAAATTATTTGCCTTGATAAACAATTTGAATGTACCAGGAAAGAACAGTTTCTCAGGATTAAGCAAACTAATAGTCTTCAAAGTCTTCTCTTTAAAACAAAACTAAAGTCTAATTTTTAATTCTGTTAAAATATCTTGGCTTAAGGCATGACAAATTGTGTAAAGGGAAATAGACCCTTAAACAAACCTATAACACTGATAACACATGCTACATGCTTTCCATCTGATGTTTTGCAGTTATGTTAACTGTGACAGAATCTTGAAGTTGAGCTGCTGAAATAAAGATTCAGGGGAAGTTACAAAATAGTTGTGTCATAGAAAGAAGTGTTCTGGGAAGAATTACACATATCCCAACTTCATTCAAAAAGCCTTCAACTCGACCCGGGATTGGGATTTTAAATTCTTGATCGAATCCAGTTTTCAAATGCCTTCCCTTTACAGATCTGCACCTCTAGGTCCCTGTTCTGAATAAATTAAAATAAAAATATCTACTGCTATGAAGAACTAACAAGTTTGAGCTCTGCCTTTAGCTCAACAAAATAAAAGGCTATGTTTAAGGTCAGGGAATAGATGAAGAACAGCCTTTTGAGTGAGATACTGCTGGTATTCTCTGTTGTAATTTGGCTTTGAACATGTACTTAGTCTTGGTCTGCTCTACCCAAATATAAAATGATGAAAAGGTAATTCCAGTATGAATTTAGAAACTGTGCACCTGTACTTTATAATACATGGTTTGAACTAAATTCAGGGAATGTAGGAAACCCAGCAATTATTTTCTTCTGATGACCTTCAATAACACCTGCCAAATACATGCATATGTGTGTGTGTGTGTGTGTGTGTGTGTAAGAGATGAACTAAGAGTGGACATTGTATTTCAGATAGCAAGGGGTGTTGCATGACATATCTATTTTCAGCTTTCCCATAATTGCAGTCTGCCTTCAGTTACTCTCAGACCTACTTTTTCTCTGACAGTTTCCCTTCAGAAATGTGAACCTGAAATAACAAGGGAATGTATTTTTAGTAAATGTGAATAGTTCCTCTTGGCCAGAGTAGCCAGTGGATGTCAGAATAGGAGCTTTTCCCTTAATTCAGAAGTGACCATGATGAAGGATACTTACAGGGCCATCCAGGAAAATAATCTTTGTTCCTAGGTGGAGAGCATGTGCTCCAGTGGAGTCCTTACTGCAAGAAGGCAACCTCATATTTCTCATTTGGAACAAAGACACTTTAGAGCCCTTCAACTTAGTAATTTGGTTCATCTCATTTTGGGAAAAATCTCAATCAAAAGACAAAGCAGAAAGACAGGAGCCATTTGTTAGCCTCTGTCATTTTCTCAAAGGCAGTATAACTTACTGGGGAATTATATAGCAGGAGAAGTAAAGGTTGTTACACACCAGAAACAGATAGGCACTGAATAACTAACGGGGATGTTAGTAGATATTTATGGCTCCTCATGGTCTTTTTAATGTGAAGAGGTCTAAAGGAGGTGAATTCCAGTTACATCTTCTGACAACCGGATGAAACACAGGTTTAAAATATTTTATTTTCTATTAGGCCAAGAAGTCACCTGGCTTTGTATCCACTGCAAAGAGTCTTAGGAAATAAGAAAGAAAGTCACTTACCAATAATTCATTATTCTCATCTGTTTAGGTATATATTTAAGAGTAGTCCCTTCTAAAAAAGGGCTTACCTTCCCTTTGCAGAAATATTCAGCCAGAAGAGCCTACAAACCTTGCATAGTTATGTCTTCAAAAAACTTGCAGCTGCAGAGAAATTCTTATTGGCACCTTCTGCATGGAACCTTGACATGGTTTTTAGTGTAATTTTAGACTAACAGTTTTGCAGAGACATCAGAACCTGGCACAATCTCCTCAGGCTGGTTTAGACCACTGCCAGTTTTTCTGCATCTATGGCAATTCACTCCACATTGACTCAGATGCTCTGTCCATTACCCCGCTCCTGGGAGAAATCACCCTCTAGGCTAGGATGCAGGGAGGAATCCTTGGAAAGCAGACTATCTTCCAGAACAGACCAAAGGTATTTTCAGCTGCATTAATGTTCATTTTAACACAACCACACCCACAGTGTCCCCTTCAGCTTCCCTCTTGTTTTCAAATATTTGAGCTCAGCTCTCATTTATTTTGTTTGGAAACAGCAGGGATAGCTGTTTCTCTGTGCTGTCAGCTGGTGGTCAGACACATTGAGGCTCTTCCTAAAACTCTAACTGTACCTGTCCTGCCTGTGAAGTAAAGCCAGAACATCACTGACAGAGCAGCAGGGAGATGTGCCGATACATCGTAAATAAATATTGTGCAAGCTCTGCTGCAGTCAGACTGGGCATTCTGCATACTCTCAGAAATCTGATACACTTAGACTGAAAAAAAAATCTTCTCAGGCAAACTATATGGTATTTAAAAAGACAATAAAAGTGCCAGAAAATTTTGATAGGAATTCCCACTTGGTGAGTCTTTCAAGCAGAGACACATTGCCTTTCATGTAGTTCTCAGTCAGGAGCCTCATTACTTTCAGCAGCCTGTTAAACGCTGTATTAACATTTTCCTATATGCTGAAGTCCTGTGTTTTGGGTTTGTGCTGAACACAGGGTTGATAATATAGAGATTTTTAGTTATTGCTGAGCAGGGATTACACAGAGCCAAGGCCTTTTCTGCTTTTTTCACTGCCAAGCTGGCAAGTAAGGTTGGGTGCTTGGGAAGCTGGGAGGAGACACAGCCAGGACAGGGGACTCAAACTGGCCAAAGGGGTATTCCAGAATATATGACATCAGCTGGGAGGAAGAAAGAAAAACGAGGGAATGTTTGGAGTTATGGAGTTTGTTAGAAATAACAGTTATGCGTGATGGAACACAGTTTTCCTGAAGATGGATGAACACTTGCCAGTCTTTGGGAAGGGGTGAATGAATTTTTTTATTTTATTTTACTCTGCTTGTGTGTTCAGCTTTTGATGTCCCTAATAAAATATTTTTGGTTCAAGTTACAAATTTTCTCACTTTTACTCTTCTGATTCTGCCCCTGATCCTGCTGGTGAGAGAGTGAGTGAGCAGGTGTGTGGAGTTTGGTTCCCGAATGAGGTGAAACCACAACACTTTCCCTTTTCCATGACAGCCCCACGGAGACTTCTGACTGCCCTAACAAGTGGAAGGATACAGCTGCCTTGCAGAGAAGGCTTTGGCATTTGTGACTGGCTCAGGCAATACCAGAGGCTGCACTGTCACATGGAAGACACCAGTACTGGGATCAGGGGTCCTGCAGCTCCATCAAAATTGAGCTGCAAACACTAATTGAGTTTCAGGGTACCCATAAAATAGAACCTATAGTTCTAAAGATAAAACTTTAATTTCTGTACTTGTATAAACATTGCATGTGAACTGACAGGACAAGGACAAAGCTTGTGTCGCTTCCTTATTTCCTCTTTTGTGATGAAAAGTTGAAATTTAGCCATGACAGGACATTCTATGTTTTATTATTAGAAAAAAAACAGTATAATGCAGCTGAATAATAATTGTGCTAATATTGTATCTAATTGTTGTCTTATTGTGATAGTTTAGCTCCCAAGACTACAGCCCTTTGGCTGTTATTCATGAACTGAAAGCCAGAGTCCTTTTTAAATAATCTTGTGATAATCTGTCAAATATCTGTTTGTAGATACTTTATATTATCTCTGCAAGTGCAGTTTCTAACTCAAAAGAGAGCAACTGTCGATAAGAACCTTAAGAGCATGAAACATGGAGGACATGAAAAAGCAATCCCTGGAATGTAAGAGGTGCAAAAAGCCCAGGAGAGAGCCCTTCAGGAAAAGAGTAACTTATTGACATAATAGGAAAATTACTGAGCGGGAAGTTTTGAGAGCAAAAGGTAATGACAGAGGTGGCTGGGAGTAGAAAAGAGGTGATAAAATGAATGTTTGAGGTTTTACCTGTGAGTATTCAGGAAAATGGTTTCTGCTCAAAAGTTTAAATTGTACTGTGAAACATTTTGTGAAAAGAAAATTGAGTTTTGACTCTCCATTGCTGGAATATGAACTTCTTTAAATACATATATCTTATTTCCTTCAATTTTTTATTAGACACCTTTATTTGCAATAAAAGTTTCCTGTATGCCAGCATATCATCTGTTTATACTAACAATGCTATTTATTATTTCAATTTAGTAATGTGTCGGGTACATTCAGACCTACCTACATTTAAATTTTTCAAAGTTTTTTCTTTCCTTGTTTTGATTTCTTCAGGAAACATCTTTAAGAAAAATTTCATGTAGTCCTTTGGCCAGGAACTGACTTTCTTTGATCTAATCTTACAGTACCAAGAGAACAAGTTGCAGTGACATGAGGTGCTCTCATAGATATGAATTGGGCTCACCCATCCCTTCAAGTATTTGAAGTGCATTCATTCTTTTATAATTTTCTTTCTTTTTCAACTAATGCCTTGTCAAAATGACATCTCAAATTAAATCCTTTTTGACTAACATAGGTGAAAGAAATGCCTCTTCTGTGACTACTTTTCAAATATTTTGGTAATAATAAAATTTGATAATATTGTTTTTCTTTCCTTTAAAAATATGAATGCTTTCTTTCCAAGAGGTGTTAAAACAGACATGCTTTGATGAAGGAAACATTAATACAGTAGCTCTTTGAAAGGCAAAAATGGAATGAAAAGCACAAGATAATACTCTGAACATGAAACCTGGAGCCATTAAGTACATAAAATAAGGAAGAAATTGTGTTAACTGTTGTTAACACAGCATTAATTTTATAAAATACAAATAAGATGTGTTATGCTAATAATTTGTGATGATCATGAAGCATAGAGTTTTAGGAGTACACTTTCTTGTTGTTGGCAGCTTTTAGCACCACTTTGAAAGAAATTTAACTAATTGTTCATGCACCTGTTTGAAATATAGTCCTTTTTATGGAATATCATGTGGTCACAGATGATGCTGTAGTTGAGAAGCAGAGTGCTTTGAGCTGCCTCTCTAGAATCACTCCTGAAGGAAAATCAACCTTGAATCAAGTAGTCTAAAGTTTTATTTATCTCATTTGCTGAGAGCTCTAAATGCCTTTGTTGAAAACAAGGAGAAGATAAAAGCGAGATGATGTCTTTGTACCACATCTTTAAGTAATACTGGTTCACATTGTATATATTACATTATTTAAAATGTATTAAGTATACAGACAATATTCATGCCCAAGAACAGAGTCATACATGACAGAAGTGGGAATAAACCAAATACACATGCTTCCTAAAAAGAAGCTCATATCACCAGGACATTTTGATTCCTTCAATAAAAAAGCTGACCAAATCAGTCTTGATTTGGAAAATAAATCTTCTACCAGTCTATGTGTTTGAATGTGAAAGTTTTGAAATAACATACATATTAATTTAAATATGCAAACAGCTAACACAATTTTTTTGGTTCTCAGAAATACACCTGGGATGCAAGGAACCTGTATTAGTAAGTCTTTTCTATATAGATACAAGGAAATGTGAATAGGAAAGGGAAAATATAAGAGGACGAACTGTTCTGAATGTTGGCATGCTCTTGATTTTTATAGCCAGATGAAAATGAATCTGGCATGGTTTATTACAAATCAGTGATGGAACTGCATTTGAGTGAGCAGAAAAGTCTTTCATTTGCTGTAATGCTGTTACAGCTGAGCAGTATTAGAAAAATGAGTGTAAAATGGAAGTTAAAGTCACCTTTCCCAAAACTGTTAGTATAAAGAAGTGTAAGTTATGTATTCTGCAGTTATAAAGAGGAAGATTCATTAATGACATATTTTCTTGCATCTACATCCTCAAGTAAATGACATTGTAATGGCAATAGTATATTCCCAAGGTATTTTTACCAACACAAAACTGAAAACACAGAAAAATTTGCACCTAACTTGGTTTAAAACTACAAATTTTCCAAGTTTTATGTCCATTAAAAAATATCTTGTGTGTGCAAGTGCTTTAAAATTTTCTTTTAGACTTTATTTTTTCACTTATTTAAACAATGAGAGTTTTGGCTCTGTAGTAACACTGGAATCAAGTAGGTCTTATGCCTCATGAGTAATCCCTTATGAGTTTGTTTAAGGAATATTTTAGGATATGCAAACTGTAGTCCTTGCTCTTTGTAACTCCTAGTGTAGTGCCATTGTGGATTTAGGATTTGTTTGCTAAGGACTAAAGGTTCAGCTTCACTACAGTGCAAAGAGTGGATGGAACAGATGCAGGAAAAGTTTTACAACATACTGTCAAAAGACACACTACAAGAAAGAACAGATGGGGTCAGAAGGTAGAGACATATCTGTGGGCTGTGGTTGCGTTATGTCACACAATATTGGCTTTGCAGATAAGAGGTCTTGGTTATTTCTGATTTATACTTTGCTTAAAATTAGATGCAAAATCCCCCTCTAAATGCAATAGTGATTTCCTGTATGCAAACAAATAAACAACAACAACAAAAAGACAAAATAGGAAATAGTTTCTCTATGTGACAGCCCTGAAACTGTAGAGGAAATTAAAGCAATAAGTTAAAGTCTTAATAAGAATTTCACATTTTATTAATTTTTCAATTGTTGTCTGGATCCTTAAGGATAGCTGCAATGAAAATAATTCTAGCTCTGGATAAAGAGTGACAGATTTTATATACAGAT
>VZRX01007386.1:29710-40053 GCA_013398075.1 Notiomystis cincta | reverse complement strand
TTAAGAGGGATCAGCAACCTTTGCCCTTATGGGGGATTTCATTTTCTCAGTCATATGGGAACACTGTGCTGCTGTGACAAGCAAGCCTAGGAAATGTGTGAAGTTTGTAGAAGATAATTTCTGGTCACAAGTACTCAGTGAGACAACTAGGAAATATGCCCTCCTAGATTTCTAATTTGCGAATAGAGAAGGACTTGTGGGATATGCAGTGGTAGGCAGCTGGCTTTGTCACAGTTATCATGAAATGGTTGAGTTTAGAATTTTCAGTGTAATGAGTACAAAGGTCAACAGAGTTACTACCCTGGATTTCAAGACAGAAAATTTTAAACTATTCAGGAACCTACTTAGCACTAACACTGAACAGTGAGAATCTGCCTTTGAGGACTTAGGAGTCTATGAGTACTGACAATTGTCTCAGAACCAGTTTTAAAAGCTCAGGAGCAGGCAATTCCACCATATCTTAAGTCAAGGAAATGGGACAAAAGAGCACTTTGGTGGAACAGGGAAACCCTCATGGAACTCAAGAGGAAAAATCTGGACAATGAGATAACCCTTCAAGACTGTCAGTGTTCAAGAAGTATTTGGAGAGATCTTAATACATACTTTATCATTTAGCTGGCACTGAAGTGGTCAATCAGTTGCATGAAATGATTATTCTACATCATTTCCAGCTGAATTATTCTATTCTATTCTATTCTATTCTATTCTATTCTATTCTATTCTATTCTATTCGATTCGATTCGATTCGATTCGATTCGATTCGATTCGATTCGATTTGATTCGATTCGGAAATTATGCTACTTCTGCCTGTCTTCATAGAATCATAGAACCGAGGTATTCCTTGAGATGGGAGGGACCCACAAGGATCATTAAAGTCCAGCTCCTGGCCCTGCACAGAATAGCTCCAAGAGTCACACCATGTCCCTGAGAGAATTGCCCAAACACTTGAACTCTGGCAAACCAGGTGTAGTGACCACTTTCCTCTGGAGCCTGTTCTAGTGTTTGGACGAAGACTTTGGTATTACTGGTAGCCAGAGAGAAGAGATCAATGTATGCCCCTCCTCTTTGCCTCATGAGGAAGCAATGAGGTCTCCCCTCAGTGTCCTCTTTTCCAGGCTGAACAGACCAACTGACCTCAGCTATTCCTCACACGGCTTCACCTCAAGGCCCTTCACAATCTTTGTTGTCGCCTTTGGATGCTCTCCACCAGCTCAATGTCTTTCTTATACTGTGGTACCCAGAGCTGCCCCCAGCCCTCGAGGTGAGGCCACCCCAGCTCAGAGCAGAGAGGGACAATCCCCTCCCTTGCCTGGCTGGCCCTGCTGTCCCTGATGGCCCCAGGACAGGGTGGCCCTCCTGGCTGCCAGGGCACTGCTGGATCAAGTTCAGCTTGACACCAAGGTCTCTCCATAGGTCACCTCTACTTTCAAGAGAGTCAATATATCATCTGAAGTTATCCCAATTTAATACTTTAAGAGGTTATGGTAAATTTATGCCATGCTATAGAAGCCATAGAAATATAATACCTATCTTATTGTCATTCCTAACAAATTAAGGTGTTTCCCACTAGGAATAGCAGTGTCATAATTAGCTCAAGATGAACGGCTTTTATTACATTTAGTAGCTCTACAGTCTAATGTGACAAGTCCAAAGGTTTTCTGAATAATATTTAGTTACTTTATTATAACATATTGAAACATTTCATTAAATTAATCAGTATACAGTATTCAAGAGAATAACTAGAGATCAGATGAAACAAGGGAAAATAAAAGGCAGTTAATGTTTTTATTTTTGAGAAAGATAAAATGTCTAATGTTATGGAGATTAAGTAATTTTAATTTAGAAGAAACCATTATGTCAGAGATATTGAAAATTAGCTGGACAGGATTAAAAATTTCAAACACCTCTAGCAAGAGATTGGGTTACATTCCTTGTAAACATTTTCCTCAGAGGTTTTAAAGGTTTCTAGTCTGAATTGTGAAGAGAAAAATTAAGGGTATGTGCTACCTCAGATGTGATTTATTTTTAATATTGTTGATTTTTCTCACTAAATAAACTGCTCTGTGTTATTTTGCCACCTATTTCTCAGTCCTACTCTGAGCTGTGGATGAATGATTAGCAGTAAGCCCTCTATTCTCACCTTCAGTATCATTGTAGAAATAGGATCTTTCTCTGAACACATGATAGAAATGGAGGCTGGATAATTTTTAAAACTTTTTATAATTCCTTTCAGACACAAGGTTAAGCAAAACATCTTCACAGCCTTTAAAGGCCACTTGTAGCAAGAATTTTGAATACTACTCAATCAGTCTTTGTATTAGCTTGGCACAGGTATGAAATTCACAGAGAATGAAGCACTTAATTAAAAGGCACAGAATTCATCAACCTGTATCCTGAGACATTGGAAATATGTTGTCTATTTCTTAGGTAATGTAAGTAAGAGTAAGTAGATAATGTCATCTTCATCAGCTCTCTGGTCCTGTGAGGAATTGCTCATGAATTGAATTTAACAATTTATTGAGTATGTTTTATTGTGTCTATTTCTCTATACATCATAACCATGAGAGGTGCAATACTGTATATCATTATACCTTGCTATATTTCTGGATATACAATCATCCAGGAGAAAATACCTGAAGTATTCACATGAAAAATAAACCAAATGCATACAGCACATCATTAACTTTTTTAAAAAACTTAAATAGATCAATGTAATAATATGTATGATTTAAAAAAGAATGAGTTTAATTGAAAAGAGAAGTATTGTCTGCAAAGAACTTCTGTCACATGCCTAGTGAAAAAAATCATCAGGACCTCTTAAACAAGCTTTATTCTTCTTCTATATTCAACTAATATTTATAGAATAAAAGCTGAAATAAATCTGATATTCTGCTTGCCAGTAGATTAATATCTTTCCCATAAAAATGAAAAACTAAGGTCTATTAAAGCTTGATACATGTCACAGGAAAGCACCCAGTAAGAAGAGTTTATGTGGCACCAGCAGGGCTACAGCCAAAAGTCCAAGTTCTGTGGCTACAGTGACACATCCTACCAGAGAACTGTGAAGACCTTTTTATGATATACCACACTGCTTCTTCTACAGCATATATACATTGCAAATGGCAAGTTGTCTTGGGGTTTTTTTTAGGTTTGGGTTTTTTGTTTGTTTTGTTTTGTTATTTTGTTTGATTGGCGGGGGGGTTGGTTTGTTTGTGTTTTGGTGGTGGTGGTTGTTGATTTCCTAGCAATTAACTTCCTTCCCAAATCATAAAAATGGTTTAGGGGTCAGAAAGTAAACCAGCTTTTCAAATTACTCTAAGATCCAGTTTGGTTTCATTTGATTCCTTAGCTTACACTGAGCACTTCAGGTGTACAAAGTTTACATAACTCAGTAGAGCTATCTAAAGAATTTACTAGACTACAATTTATTTGTAATGTAAGGTGCAACAAACACAGAAATCTTCATAAAGACACTTATATATGTAAAACACAAATTGTGTCTAAGAAAAGACAGCAGGGAGTAGATATAGCTCCAAAATCTTATACTAGTTTTTTACTGACTTGAAACAGCACAATATTATTAATTAGGTAATTGTCATACTTGTTTATACAATTCTTGGAAATTTTACAACTCAAAGCTAGAAAAACGAATGCAAAAGATTTGATGTCTAATCCAGTCAAGCACAAGGTACAGAGTCAGTAGTTACTCACAAATGTCTCAACTCATCGTCATATCTCCTCCCAGCACTGGCAAATGTAATTTTTTTGGTTTAACATGGGATGTGTACTCTCTTTGCTTCTCTTGTAGATGCAAAAATAACAAAGTTCATGACATACAAATGATAAATACATCCATAATAAGCTATTTTGTTTACAAAATGGATGCACAATGATATTTCAGTGAGGAGTTAGTTTTAAAATTTGTTTATGGACAGCTGGTTGCTATTAGTCATTTTATCCCTTACTGTGGTGGAGGGTGGTAAGACATGCACAAATAATATTCTTTTTATTGTGTTTAATTATATGAATTTCCAAGACCAATATCCATGGCTATTGATGAAAAAGCAGAAAAAAATTGTCATGATTTAAACCAAAACAAACTTGTAGATGAGAAATTTTAAATAAGTTTTCATATCCAGGAGTTAATTTCATCCCAAGACTTTTTTTATGTCTCCCCTCACCATGCTGGTGCATAAAATCACGGGTAAAATCACACTTCTAAGGTTTGGTCAGAACTGGTACCCATTATAAAGTATCTGCTATTTTGCCCAATGAATAATGGAACTGGTTCTAGAACCATGATAGTAAAGGTAGTTTCAGGAATACTACTCTGTGCTGCATCCATGGGGACCTTTGGAAAATTTCTGGCAAGCAGAAATGAAAAAAATCTCAGTGGTACAGGATAAAGCTGGAAAAACACTTGTTTTCCTTTCTACAATTTACTGTTTTTATTTTCCTCTGATTTTTTGGTAGTTCTTCTGTTACCTCCCAGGAAGAAGCAGAAAGAACAAAACAGGAACATCTGGAAAACAAATACCACAGGAAAAAATTAAATTCTTCCCTGAAGAGTGCTGTTAATAAGTTTAATATGCAATGTCAACTATATTTGACAAGCATTTAACATTAGCTGCAAACATCAACTTTTTTTGTGTATGCAAATCTAAGAACAATAAAAAGTAAATCTAAGAATAATAAAAAGCCTTTACCTTGCCAGAGAATTGCATTCTATGTATCACAGATTTGTCAAAACAAATTACTTTATCTAGGCAAAGAAGTGCCTTGGAGTAAAGCATAACATCAAAAGTCTTGATGTCACTGAACATAAATAGTGTTTTAGTAGAGGCACTTAAGAGCTCTAAATGTATGATAATAGCTAAAAGCTAAAAGACCTCCATGTGCTGATGGGAATTTAAAGGATATATGACAACTCTTTGTGAAAGGGTACCACTAGTGAGGAAACTTTTCCAGCTTGAAAGCAATCCAATGGGTGTTTTTGAATCCTGTAAAGAAAATTAAATGCTTGGTCTAGTCCAGCAGTGAGAGTACAGCCAGCATTTTGTTTTGTGCCTTGGAGGACTGAGTTACATGGGAGACAGTAGTGCTGTACTAGGAGAAACATGTTACCCATGATGAACAGCTTAGCTATTAGGGGAAACAGCATTACTGTCATATTGTGAGAGACTGAAAAATTGTTGGCTCAAACATTGTTAAAATGACCAAAGGACTTTGCCCACTGTAGCAAACTGTGCAAAGAAGCAACTACTCACCTGTGACAACTGAAGTCATCCTCTTCCCACTCCCAAAGATGCCTGTTGACAGAAATATGGACTGTGAGCCAAGCCACTATTGCCCAATTACCTCAGGTCTAAGGAGCGCTAGAACAGGCTGGTGGAGAAGAATGCATCCACAAAGAAAGCAAAACCCAGCAGCTGTGCTGAAAATCAGCTCTGTCTGGGTTCAGCACGGGGAGGCCATAGCCCAGACCCATCTGCTGAGGCCAAGTTTGCTCACATTGCCTCCAGCCAAGATGGGGGAGCAGTGATTTTGGGGGTGTGATAGCAAAACCTCTGATCTGCTTAAGACAGAAAGGGTGACAGACCACCACCAGAGGCTACGAGCAGATGCTCATAGATGGAGATGGATAGTGTTTTTCATTAGTCCAGTTGTCCTCCTTTACACAAACTGGCTCAGCTGTAAAACTCCCCACCCCTGGGGAGGTCACATTCACACAGGACATTCGTGTGAGAAGCAGGAGAAGAGGTCATAAACTATCAAAGACCACTGAGGCACCCCTAAAACTAATTTCTAAGGTCTTCCACCAGAGGACTGCAAGGTCCAAAGAGTTGAAACAGAAGCAGAGCCTGTTGTAAAAGAGAGTGTAAAATTGCCCCAAATGCATACAAGGGAGGTGCTGGATGTTCCCACTTATTCCTGAACATATATTAATCCATTCAACCTAATGTTTTGTGGGACCACCACCTCTGAGAAGCTCAGAGTGAAGAGAAACAAAGGAACACTGACAGATACACAGGGAGGGTGGTTATCCTTCTACTTAATCTCTCTCACTCTCTCTTTCCCCCACTTTTCTTTATTCCTGTATTTTTCTATCTTTCTCTCACACATTTGCTGTATTGACTTTGGCATATGATCTCGTTTGTGCCTTAGGGATCTCTCTATCATAATAATTGGATCATAACACATACTGCTAATGCATTTCTCTGTTTTGGAAACCCCAAAACCAGCATGAGATGAGAGCTACTTAACTGGACTAAATTAAAAACAATGGATACAGAAATGGCAGGAATTCATGTCTTATGAACAAACCCATGATAAAAACAGGCAGACAATACAGATACTAACAACAAATAATACAGATGCAAAAAAATTCTAGAAGACCTGGCTGATTGAACTCTGTCATGGACCTGCTGCAGCAGCAAATGTTGTCACTGTACTACTCTTCTCCCCAGTGCTCCACTCTTGCAAAGAAGGAGGTGTTTTCCCCTCCTTTGAAAGGGTGTCCCAGCTGCAGTCAGGCGCAGACAGACAGGCAGGAGAGCAGACTCTCCTCTGAGGGTGGAAAGTTCCTGCTGTGCTTTCATGGGCAGAACACAGTGTTTCAAAAACTATCACTCCAGTGTGGGAGCACAAGCAATGGGAACAGGGAACAGGCCTGATGGAAAATGTGTTTGAAATTCCTCATCCTGTCAGTCAGATTCGGGCACATCTGTGAAGATTGCATTAGTTTATATCAGCTGTCTGGCCTCTCCAAAGCCTGTTACAAGCTGATCCCTGAGGCACAAAATAAACTCTGCTGTGCCAGTCTCATTACAGCATGGGTGAAAACATTTCTTTTTCTATAAATTTAGCTTTGAGTCAAAATGGAAATCTTTATCTTCAAACATTACTGTTGACCAAACCCTTTCCCTGTCTTCCTTACAGCAACATGAGAAGTACTAAACTTCCATCCTCTCAGATTGTGCCTGCTTCAGTCCAGCCTAATCATTTCTCAAGAAACACTTCATAAACACATTTGAACAGCTCCTTTCTTAGCATTTAAATCAAATTAAAATAGGTAACATTGCCTTATCTTAAGCATAAGGACTATAGAAACCTAACCAATGCACATTTCTCTTTCCAGCTTTCTACTTCTCAGGCACACTGTGACATACTTTTGTTTTAGAGCAACTTCACTATATTCCTCTGAAGTCTGCTTCCTTACACTTGAGAGTTCTCATGAACACATTCACAATCTTGTATTTCTTCCTCTAACATGTTTTCTTTCTAATTAATCTTTTTTTTTTTCCCACCCAACAGTAAAAAGTGCAAAGATGATCTGCTTTAGGAAATTTATTTTACTAAGAAATTAGTTTCAAACAATTGAGTCAGATAAAATAATTCTTGTTCTAATCTTTATGCTTTTTTAAAAAAATTAAATAATAAATTAAGAAATAAAACACAGAAAAAAAATCTCATTACCCTGAACAGTAAAGGAGATACTAGGCTACACACAGCATATAGGCAATAACAATATATATGTCTGTTATAATTTTATCATGAAAATGAAAATTCTAAGCACAAACAAACTACAAATCTAAGCATGTCTTAGTAAAAACATAGATATTTACATATATGCCTGGTAAGAGAGACTTTATTTTTAACTTGCCACGTATTTTCTATCCTATACCATTCAAGAGCAGATTAAGTAATTAAGCTAATTTTTTAATATAAAAAGGAAGGAGAAAGAGCAGCAGTATCAACAAAAGTTGTTTTCTGTGATAGTAGCACAACATTTTGCACTAGGTTACTTTATCGACTTTTATATAAAAACACTCAGAGAAATTACTGATGCAGCAGATAAAACATACAGCCTCAAAAGCATATGTTTTTCCACATAGTCCTTCAGTAATGAGATTAAGGAGTTACCATAAACTATCTTGCATCTAGATGGTGTATGCTAGAGTTTGCAGTATTTTCAAGCTAGATTTACATTTTTTTATTTGTTAGGGCAGGGTAGCCTTTTCAAACTTATCTGTGTGAGAGGTTTTAAGCTTAAATTTACAGGTCAAGTAGTGTCTTTGTGAATTTTTTAAACCAGGTTTCTTGATATGTATTTAGCCAGACAAATAAGTGCAGTCATTTAAGAGTTCTGAACACAATCACATTAACAAGCTTAGTCAAATTTATTTTCTGAGACAGAGGGAGGTATGCACAGGCTAAGTATTATGAGGTGCCCTATTTCTCCTGTGTTCCTCAAAAACCTTTTTGATACAGTGTTATATGTGTGTGTTTTCATGTATTACTAATTTTAGTGACATGCATTCCTTCTGCAAACACAATCAGTCAAGAATTTTAAAAAATAATTAAAAGTTTAGAATTCCAATGTCATAGAATCATAGAGTTTCAGAACGGCTTAGGCTGAAAGGAACCTTGAGATTACCTAGTTCAGACTCCTCAGCCACGATGAGGGCACCTTTCTCTGGACCAGGTTGTACAAAGGTCCATCCAGTCCAGCACTGAACTCTTCTGGGAACCTGGGCATCTACAGCTTCTCTGGGCCACCTCTTCCAGTGCCTCACTGCTGCCCTGTTTTAGTCTGAAACCATCCCACCTTGTCTTGTCACTACATGCCCTTGTAAATAGTCTCTCCCCCCCATCTGCTTGCAAACACCCTTCAGGTACTAGGAGGCCACAATTAGGTGCAGTGAAAAAAATCAGATTCGATATTTTACTTGAAGCACTTAGTATGGAATTGTCACACCTCCTGTTAGATTCATCAGTTTTTCATGCTAGCCAGTGTCCCATTTATCTTGGGAAAAAGTCATACACGGCTTTTCTCCTCCAAGAAATTCCTTCTTAGTCAGTAAATGTACCTTCTGCACCCTTTCAACTGCTGAAGCTTCAAAACAAATAACTATATGATTACAGCAGTTGTATTATGCTCTCTTAAATAAAGGACACTACTAAAAAACGTAATTATTTTACACAGCAAATGTTAATTACTTAAAGAGTATTACTACAGAACAATATCAACAAAGAGGTCATTTAGGGAACGAAAAGATAAGGAAGGCAGCTGACAGTTTTTAAATATAGGAATGGATTGCCTATTCCTGCAGATTTGTTTCTGTTATAGCAAAAGATAATACTAACTACATATAAAGAATTATTAAATTTTTAGTTATAAAAAGGAGATACAGAAGCGAAATCTTGAAAAAAGAATGGTATGGGTTGTGACACAGAGAGAGCAACAACTCTGCTCTTTGCAGGCCATAGAACATTGATCTCCAAAATATCTGGTTTTATCACACAATTTACAAAAATGCTCACCCAAGGTGCTACTTGGGTTTCATGAAACAGTAATGTGAACAGAATGCTGCTCAGCTGCTGAGCTCCATGATAGAAATTTGGAGGAGGGAAGGGGAAAGGGGAAAAAATGGTGGAGGGGGAGAAAAAAATTCAGTCAAATCAATAATGCCAGCTATCATTCTTCACTTTGAATATTGCAGCAATTTTGTTTTTGAAGACAAGTTCTTTAAAGTGTGATTGCAATAGGTATTTGCATGACAACTTGTTCTTTAAAGAGGTCACATATCTCCATTCCAACAAAAATATTATGTATTAAATGTTAAAAAGAGTTTTCCTGTTAGGCCTTAATATGATATGCTACTAATTGGTTAAAATGAGGAACTTTGAAGGCTGACAGAACCACATTCTTATGAAAGATAAGCCTATATTAAACTCTTTGGAAACAGCTACAGGAGATGAGCTTAAAAAGATTTTTTCATCTCTGCTTGAGAAAGTTACAGTGGTTTGCAAGATCAATGCAAATATCTACTTAATGCATACATAATTCCTTGCATTTGAATTTTAGTCCTCAGCAGTTACACTGAGATCAAGGGCATTTCATCGAACATAACAGGCTTGTTTTGTTTTGGTATTTTTTTCTCTATGTAACCTTTCCTCCTAGTTTCACATTTTCATTTCAGGTCAGTGACATTCTTATAGACATCATTCTCAGTGTCCATGTCAGAGATAAAGTACCAAAAGTACAAAGAATATCTGATCCATATCATCAGGGAAATCAATGAAAAGGAAAAACATTAAAGCTCTATCAACATAGACCTGCCATCCACTCATCTACCAACTAGATTTATGAATATCTGATATAGTATTTTGAAAAATGGACAGCACTTAGTTACTAATCCATGATATAGCTTGAGTGTGGTTTCATTATTGCTTTTTACTCCAAAGAGATTCTGCACTGTGAAAAAAAAAAAAAAAAAGAGGGAAAGAAACAACTATTTAACTCTTGTATTAGTAGGCAAAATGAGATCACGAGATAATAA
>VZRX01007386.1:15595-29656 GCA_013398075.1 Notiomystis cincta | reverse complement strand
GATACATTTTTCATTCTTTTGACAAATTCAGGCCCCCAAGGCAAAAAAAAAAAATTATTGTAGTCGAAAATGAGATTTTAACTTTGAGTGAACCATTTCATAGCTGTCAAAAATACTTTTACAAAAATGATGTGTACCAAGAACTTTATGTGTACTTGATGTGTACTTTGAACTTTAAATTTCTTTAATACAATAAAGTGACATCTTGAAAGCGATATAACTTTTTATAGGTAAAACCCCAAACACTTTCTTGTTTAGCATCCTGTGTTTTACTCTGTTTGTCAAAACAAGCTAGAAAAAGAAAAGCTCGTTTATTAGCCTTTTTGGATGTAGATTTTTCTGACTTCCTGTGTTTTCTCCTGAAAAAGGATTTTATCGAAAGAAAAGAAATTTCCATTTCATTTAGCTATTGCACCATTGGCACATCAATGTAATTGTATGCCTTCTTCAGCTAGGATCACTAAAAAGACTTGCAGTGGCAAGCTGCAGTCCTTATAATGATTGATACAAATCCAGTTGTGAAGCCCCCAGAGCGCCTGGAGCAGATGCCCTCACGTGTAACAGCTCAGCTCTAGGGGGTACCTGGCTCTTTCTGGCTCCACTTTTGCTCTCATTTTACCAAGACTTAAAACTACTCCTGAAGCTCTGAACTCTTAGGGCTTACAGTTCTTACTGTGTGCTGTATAGCAGAAAAGTTCTGTAACAGTTGAAGGGTTTATCTCTTCTTTTTATCCCAGCAACAGGCAAAGTGGAGAGAGCAGCAGTGTAGAAGTCCAATTTCTTCCCTTTTCTATTATCTGCAAGCCAGCTGACGCTGCAAACTTATACCAGCAGTAATCCTGAAACAGGAAGGAATCATCCAGGCATGCTATTGCAAGACTGAAATCTGTACAACTCTGTCTTTTCCTATATTTTTCTGTAATGATCTTGCATTCTTTCAGAAGAGCAGGCAAATTACAGTTTTCTACTGCTAGAGTCAGTGCTTAAGAGAAACACTTAGTTTCTAACATATTCCTCCGTATTTTGGCTTTGCTGAGAGAGCAGCAAGCTACACTAGGAGTTCTTGTTAGTTGTAATTTAAAAAATATTCCTTATAGCCCCATAGGTATTAGAAGCAATGGTAAGTCATGTTTGACAATATAGGATATACACATATATCCTAAGATGAAAATAATTGTAAATGCTATTTAAGATAAAGGTTTACTCTTAATAGACTCTCTGATTTAGTCATTCCTTTTTCTGAAGTAGAGTTTCACCTATCAGATTTCACTGATGTATAACAGTGATTTCAGCTGAGTGCTCTGGGAAATTCTGTAACCATCTTAGCAAGGAAAGCGAATTTTCAATATAGACAATGCTATCAAGGGTCAACTATCTTCCTACAAATTCCACTTGCAATTTTTCATCTTGCTCTGCTCTCATTTTGTTTTCCAGATATGAAGAATGTATCAAATAAGTAGATCATAATCAAGAGCTTCCACTTTTCTAAGCTGACCAGTTTATTAACTCAAATGTCCTGTTCTCCTTTTTTTTATGTCCTGGTTTCTTACTTTCTCCACCAATCTTCCTTGAAGCACCCCTAGCTGAAGCCTGAAGCCTAAGTTTGATACAGCCCAGAGACAAACACAGCTCAGATTCCAGAGGAGGAACGATGCGAGGAGGAACTGCAAGGAGGAACGATGAGAACGTGCACAGAATAGACCCACCCAAGGCAGAGAATGGAAAACACACATGTGAGACAGCAGTAGGAAGACATAAGAACAAGAATAGCAGCTTAAATAGACAAAGAAATATGAGAGTCACTACAATTTCCATATAACTTTTTGCACTGCTGCACGTGAAAGCACTGCAGCACGTGTGTACCAGGTGTCCTTGTTCATGTCTAGCACAGAAGTCAGGACCCCACTTCAGAATCACTTCAGTGCCTTATGGCAACAAGGAACTAGGATCAGGCTTTCATGGTGCCTTACTCAGACAAAGGCATGTTGAGCATGCTCTTAAGTAGCTGTCCCTATCTACCTGCATGTCAAAACCCCTATGGAAGAGACTCTTAAAAATCATGGAAGAAAAAGAAAATACTAACCAAGAAAACTAGATGCCACTGTTCTAATCAGTTTCATTTCAATAATGGTGTGGAAATTTGGAGTTTCGAATCATGAACATGGAAGAAGTCACAAAGCTTGTAATTAGAAATATAAAACCCACTGGTTTGTGGATTTTGCAATGTTTTGGGAAGTAAGAATTCTGGGTTTCATTTTCAGCTTTATGTCAGATCTTCTGCTGATATTTGGGTAAAATTGTTTATTCCTGCTATAATATGACATTTGAATTTGTAAACCAACTGAATTAAACCACTGTTGGGATTTTTAGGTAATCTTAGTCAGCCCAGATCTTCAATACCATGTGCATGACTTTGGGTGAACCGAGGCATGCAGAATCTAAAGCAGTCCATTTTGGGTCTGAAAGCCATATTACTCTAAAAGTTTAAAACTAGAATTACCCAGAGTAAGGTCCCATGTCAGTTCAGCTGTATGGTTTTCTGAATAATGTGAACAATGTGAACAATGTGAACAAGAGGAGTAACAGGCAAGTCCATACTGTACCTGAGATTTTGGCAAATTCCATTTTCAAGGGATGCAATGGAGAGTGGAAATTTTTCTGTTAATCAAAAAACTAGTCACACAAAATACCCTTACTGAAATATTTCTACAGTTTTATAATTATGCATATCACAATATGCAAATTTACCTATTCAAATGTCAATAGTAAGATCTTCCAAAAAGTTTTCACCCTCCAAAATTTGAGTATAGATACAAACTCTTTTTACAAAGAGTGTAACCAGCTATAGTGTAAATGTTGTTGAGGAAATGATGGTTTATGAAGAAATAGGTACTTTTCTGAATCCAGTCAGAGATATAATAATTACCTCAGAGTCTCAGAAGCCCTTGCCATCTCATTATTCTTAAAACAATAGATTTCCTTATGCTGTTACCATACCTAGTTCCTTTTTCTTCCTTCAAAGTTCTGTAAAATAAAGTCTGGGTAGACATCATCTAAGTCAGGCTTGTGGTATGACTATTTTCTTTATTTCAAAAAAAAAAAACAAAAACAAACAAACAAAATAAAAAAAAATCATAAAACAAAGAAAATCCAAAACAAAACCAGAAAACAAACAAACAAAAAAAAGACCAACTAAACTGATGTTTGGTTGTGATCCAAACATCCTTATCCACTAGATATGTGGTAAGTATGAAATGAGGGCAGATGTCCACTCAGATCAAATGGACAAGAGCAATTTAAATAGGAGGAACTCCTTCCCCTGCCTCTTTATAAACACTCAAACTTCAATCTTCATTTATCCTGTCTGCCTTCTAACAACCACCAGTGGAGAAACTGGGCAGTGAGACATCTTTTCTCCTGCCCCAGGCAGGCACCGACAGCAGTTTCTGCCCAGAAGCTTCCAGACCAGAAAGAGCTCTGACAAGAAAAGTAGCTGGCCTCCACCCTCTCCCCAAACCCCACAGACTCTCACTACACATGCCCAGGAGCTGACAGAGCTTGTCCCAGCCTAAGGCCTGGACTCCTGCTGAGTGTGTCTACAGTGCCTGGAGGGTCAAGCAAGGCTGGTGCTGAGTGGTGTGTGGGTGGCTCTTGGCAGTAGTTCTCCATGCCTGTCCCTCAAGGTGTTGGCTGCTCTTCCCTGGTTACCATGGGAAAACAACTGCTGCCCTGAGCTCTCTCCAGCCTTCTGCAGTGCATGGAGACCACGGCCACAGCATCAGCCTGCACATGTTCCATCTTCTGCAAAGCTCAGTCTGACCTTCACAATCCTGTGTCTACACAGGTCTGCTTTGGCTGCATGATACAGTGGACAGTAGAAAAACAGATTGTCCCACTCTGTGTGGGCCTTGTCCAGTGCATCAAATTCCTGGTGTGGGTGGAAGGTGACTTTTTAGACTAAACGAATGTGCCTGCCACAGAGCCATTGGATACCAGCAGATACACAGAAACAGCTCTGGACACCCAGACTCATTATCTTTTTCCCAAAGGATACCATTCCTCAAGGCAGCAGAGACAGTGCCCAGGGCTGCTGCAGGCGGCCTCCCACCAGACATGTGGGTAAGCATTTTCCAAGGCTATCCAGAAACGCTTGAGCTTATGATGCCCTGGCTGCAACAACAGTTGCAGGGTATGGAGGTGACTAAGGGTTACTGCAAACACCCTGATCATGACCAGTCTGGGCCTTCTCGTACTCAACAAGGAGCCATAGTCCAGGAGCTGCAGCCCAGCCTGCAAGAACACACAGTGACATTCTTGTCCTGGCCCATGTATGTCATTTTGCACCAGTGCAGTGAAGGGGACCAGGGGCATTCGGGCCAAAAGAACACCTCCAATTCCAAAGGGGCAGGAGAACAACCCATGGATATCCCCAGACCCTCTCCTTCCCTCAGGGACTCTGGCAGTCAGCAGAATCTCCAGCAGAAAGTTAGAAAGTTTCCCTTCATTCACTACAGAAATTTCCTAGTTTGTTTTTGTCTTGCTTTCTCGTCCCTCCAGCAGACACAGTTCACGTTCCCTGTGACTGTGACTGTGGTGTTTCTTCTTGTTGTCTGAAGATGGCATCGTTTGCTTTTTGTTTGTGATGAGGCAGTCCATGGCAGCCTCCCACCTCCTCATCACGTGTGTTTGTCTGCCGCCTCATCCTGGCACATAAACCCTCGCTTGTCTCAGTACCCACCCCTAGGCAGAGAGCTCCACACATACCAGCTGCTTTCACATCAACTGGAATTCTTCCTCTTCTTCCTCCTATCCCTGTCTTGCCCACACTGAAGAGTCTGTATCCACCCTCAGCTACACTCCAGTTGTCTGTTGGCCCACTGTATCTCCATGATCCCACTGAGAATGTGGCCCTGAAGACATATGTAGACCATGAATTTGTCCTTTTTGCTCCCCATGCTGCATGTGTAAGAGATGTGAAGAATGAAGAAACTAGAAAGTGATCTCTAGCAGGCACAAGTCAAATTAGTTCTTGAAATAGGAGGAGAAAAGTTTCTTGTCTACACTGTGTCTCAGAGGCTGCTGGAAATTGAGATGACATCTTCTGAGGTGTCATAAATTCTGAGACTTCCCTGGCATGCTGCAAACTTCATTCACAGAAAGAGTCACTCTCACAAAAGCTATACAATCTTTACTTGGAGAATACCAATAAAGAAAATCTCACACACTCTAGTCCAAATATACTCTGAATGAGAGCACTGCTTCATAAGACAACATGCAATTGCACCGTGCCTGGTGCTTTATATAATTTCTTGAAATGATTTTGCTATGATAGACAAATACACATGAAGAACATAAGATAGCCTATAAAATTTTCAGACAGAAAATTATTATAATTTTTAAAAAAGGACTAATCAAAGCTTCTCAATCAAAACTTTTCTCCCCACACACTAAAAACCTGAAGTAATTTAGATGGAAAATTACAGCTTTTTTCATTATGTAACACTCCTACAACAACTGCTTCTTCCAGTTCCAAAGGGACCAATTAAAGAGGCAATGGCAGTATTGAATTTGTACTTTTTCCCATTACCTGAACTATCATCTGGAAATACTGACCCACAATGACTACTTCCATATTACTCGTCCATGAGAGGGGCCTTTTCTGTTTCGAGTGGTTTGACTCACAGGATGTCAAGCGTATTTTTCTGAGAATGAGAAGCTGCTTTGGTGATTCACTGTTAAAAGAAGGGGGGAGTTCAGAATAAAGTAGATGCATAAGAGAGATGCATTTTGCTGGAGGAGAAGAGAAAGCAAAACAGTATCTAAGGGGAGATTCTACATGACTTTGTTAAGTGTCAGTAAAAAGCTCACTAGTGACTTTTCCATTAAAGACCGATGTTGAAACATCATGTTATATTTATTATGGTTACTCTTTCCACATGAAAACTTTCTACAGTTCTGTTGAAAGTGTTAAATTCAGGGACAGAGCACTTTTTATTTATATTTTTCAGTATTCACCTAATTTTTCCATTTTTCAGTCTTTATTAAAATAGTAATTTAATTAAAAAGCAAGAGTCTTTTTACTAATAGAAAAAAATCAGGCTAACTTATCATACAGCATTATACAGAGAGAAATAGAATTTTATTACCACAAAATCTTTCCATCTTGAAAAGATGTCATCATATACTTAAAGTATTCTTAAGTAGAATATTCTTCTTTTATTTTCTTTTTGTTTTCTGATTTTTCAACCATTCATTTAATAAATTGAGACTTGGTGTAGTCTTGATTGAGATTACCACAATCTTCCACTTCTCTTCAATGTGAATCATCCTTTATTAGCAAATCCACCCTTTGAAGATGCTAAATTCTCAAAGAGCTAAATCCACACTTTGCTAGTATTTACTATAATGCTACCTTCTTCTAAAAATTCAGCATAAGGTCTTGACTTCTAAAAGTTGCACTAGGCTTGGCTGTGAATGAAACCTCCTACTAAAACAAGTTGCCCAGAGAAGCTGTGGATGTCCTATCCCTGGATGCGGTTAAGGCCGGTTGGATGGAGTTATAGGCAGCCTGGTCTGTGGAAGGTGTCCCTGAGCATGGCAAAGTTAGGACTACATAATATTTAGAATTAAAAGTTCTGGCTTTAATTTGCAAGGTATTAAATGTTTCCCCAGATCAAGCCTACTTGGCCCATGACAGTAACTGCTGAGTGGTCTTCTTGCTTATACTTTGGTTGCATTTTCTCCTGCCTGTGCTTTTGGGGAGGAGGAGCGAGAAAGTACCTTGGCTGGTACCTGGAATCTAGCTAGAGTTCAGAAACACCAGCTTAAATACTCATGTCACAAAATTTCAAAAATTTCTAGAAACTCTTGGCATTCTCGAGTACACCCAGTCTGCCACTATTTTCTGGCAAGAGCTCTTATGGTTTCCCTCTATAGATGCAGTGTTCATTAAATGACTGAGGCACTAATGCTGCAGTACCAACAGCACAATACCAATACAAAACCTGCACAAAACACAACCGACACACATTCTCTTCTGCTTTCTCTGTGATAGTTGCTCCTCTTCCATTGGAAGAGCAAGCACACAAAGGCAGTGTAAAGAAAAGCAGAACATTTTTCCTTTGCTTTGTGCATTGAATTATTCATTCGGAGATTTCTGAATTTGTTCCAAATAATTTGTCTGTGCTACAGGACTTTAAAAGACATTTCTTGGCACCTTAATAAAACTGAACAAAACTTTTAACCTGAAAAAACTTTTATCATGTCTTTAAATATTATTCTTAATTGTAGGACTATTTCTGTATATAAACACCTAAAATCCTTGTCTAAGGAATAGTTGTGGAAGGAAAACAGTAGACTAAATCTCTTAGGCTCGATTAGAGAGATTAGTAGATTTAGTAGATTAGAATCTCTTTGTCTTTAAGTTCTCTGTGGATGAAGGAATTTCATTTCATCCCTAATATGGCCACAGACTAGCAGTGGAAAAGTATGCACTGCATGACAGCACAATGTAGACATCTTCCGATCTGCTCAACATGAGGTCATTTAAATATGAGAGGTCCTTCAGCTCCATCACCATCACATTCCTCCCGTAGGTGAACTTGCTGAGAAGTGAGCAAATTGAGAAACTCCTCACCAAGGCAGACCTGTCTTCTTACACAGCTTCCTATGTCTTGTACTTTTGATAAGCCATTGAGATCCACCTCCTCTATGTGCATTACTCACATTTTCTCCCCTACTCTGATAATTTTCAGGAGTTAATTAAACCAGATATAACGCTACCCCTGTACTAAAAGCAGTCTGCAAAAGGGAGCTGAGAACTCCACATTCAGAAATAGCACTGTCATTGAATGTGAACATAAAAATGTGTAAAATCAGCACCGTGTATATCTTCTGGAACTGTCTATGTTCAGATAGCAGGGACAAACATGAATTGTTTTGTACATAGTATCAATTTCCTGTTCTACTATTGTTTCCTACTATCTGATTACCACGCAGCAACATGAAATACAAATCACAGGGTTTCACACTTAGTATCCCTGACAGATCCCATTCACTGGATAGATTTCCAGCTTAGAATCAAAAAATCATTGACATTGGAGAAGACCTCTAGGATCATCAAATCCAAATGCTAGCCTAGCACCATGGTGTTCAGCGCTAAATCATGTCCCCAAGTGCCACACCTACATGCCTTTTGAACATTTTCAGGGCTGGTGATTTCATCTCTTCTCTGGGTAGCCTGTTCCAGTGCCAGATCACCCTTTCAGTGAACAAATTTTTCCTACCATCCTACATGAACCTCCTCTGGTGCAGCTTGAAGCCATGTCCTGTTATCCTGTCACTTGCTGCCTGGGAGAACAGACCAGCCCCCACCTGGCTAGAACCTCCTTTATGGCAGTTGTAGAGAGCAATAAGGTCACCCCTGAGCCTTCTTCCACCTACACCTTTTTTCTACCATTTCCTTTACAGACACAGAAAGCTACTGGCAGTGTTTGAGTGGTGAACTCATCTTAGGAAGCCCAAAACCAGTCATCATGCAAAATGAAGGAACCAGTCGATCTCATGTTTACCAGCCTGGGCAGGTGTATTCATGAGCCAGCTTGGAAAGTACCTCTAAACCTGCAACTCTCTGTGCCAAAGGAATTCTGTTGCTTCTGTTGTAACAGCACAGGCATACATAAGGTTTATTATCCCAGAAATGCAATTTCTAGAAGGCAAATAACTATTTGAACCTATGAGAGAGAAAGATGAGATGACTGCTAGTTTTTCTCTTTCCTTTATTACACTTCCTTTTTCACAAATTTGTTGTCCAGCATTGGGCAAAATATGATAAAGGCTTCTTAGCTGAGCCCTTTTCCTTCTGCAGTCACATATCAAAAGTCAGTAAAGGCTGCCTGCACCTCATGGAATTTGTATGCCATTTTTCCAGGTGCTAATGGATATAGCATCTTACATCAGTTGCCATTTCTGATACTCATTTACTCTGACATTTTGGTTGGGTTATCTGCTGTATAAGGTGACTTTGCTGTGTATGACTAGTTGCTCTGGTTTTACTTAAGACTATTTTTGAAATTACTTATTGTTTGAATACTGTTATTTTAAGGTAATATTTTTATGGTATCTACTTTAGAATATTTCATTTTCTCAGCCCACATTCTTTTCATTTTTTCTTTTTGGTTCTCAAATTTGCGAAAAGGGAGAAGGTGAAGGCTTTTATCTATACATACATATTTACACAGATATAAATATGTATGCATGAAAATTCTAGTAAATCACAGACCTTACTCACTTTTAAAATGCAGAACAAGCTTTTACAATAAAAGCATTTTTTGTTCATAAAAATACAGAACTCCAAATTTAAAATTTTTTTTTCCTGGAAAAGTCAGATTTTCTGCTGAAGGAAAACCATTTGAGAAATGTGTCTAGAGAACAGGTGGGTATGCTAGGATCTTGGAGATAGGGAATAGAAACAAACTGTGAAAAAGCAGAGCTTCTGTTTAATCCCTCAGCATTTTCCTTGAAAAACCACATAAACTTGCTTTGTTCTACAAGATTAAGAAGAATATTGCAAGAGATCATTATATATCCCACAATTTTGTTTGGTTGGGTATGCAGATCATTATTCCAAGGAAGCCAAACACATTTTCAGAGGTAGAAACTAGACACAAAAAGCAGTGCAGGATATTTAATCTCCCCGAATTCATGCTGATTGAAATTCAATATACAAATTCTGTCTGGAAACAGAGATTTTCTAAATAAATGAGAAAGAAGCATGATTTGTGTGGGAAAGTAGAATCTGACCCCTGTAGCTTCAATTTTACAGTGACATCTCTGAACTGACTCATCTAAAAAGCCATTAAGTTATGACTGATTTCGTTTTTTGTTTTGTGCCCTTTGTGATCCTAAACTTAATTTCTTTGGTTTTCTTTTTGCATATCCCTAATTGTGGTCATCACCTAGGAACACTTACCCCTTCTTTCTGGTGCTGCTGCTTAGTTTAGGCTCTGATGGTGTTTTTGCTAGGTTGGTCATGGCTCCTCTCTCCTCGCTGCTGTCAGAACACTCCACCTGATCCATTGATGCACACCTACAGGGTTAGGAGAGCTGCAGCTGTCCTCTAGGTACAAGAAGTTGACACCCCTCAGCCTTCACCATTGACTGTTTTCCAGCTCACCTTCAACTTCAGCACTGCAGCAGTTTTATTTGGCAATACACATCTGCTACCCGCACAGCCACCCTGCGAACAGCCATCACCCCACCCTGGTCGCAGTAAGGCCCCACACTGCTTAAAGGTCTGTGGCCCCATGCCTGGAGACTTGCATCCTCCCTGGAGAGGCCCATCCAGGCTGCTGTCTCAGATGCCAAAGCAGTTTGTCCAGTGGATTCTGGGAATAACAAGTGGAAAAGCACCACCACACTCGCTGAGCATATATACGCTGCTTTCAGCACGTCTTCTGACTCCATTTTGTAGGAACAAACTGCTACATCTGCTGTCAGCTTCTGCTAAAAATCATTATTCTAAGAGCCTCTTATATATCAGCTATATCCTCTTCAACACAATTTCTGTGGATCTTTGCTCAACACTGTAGGTTTAATCTGTGCTTTCTTTCCTGTCTCCTGGTGCAACTCAGAGTTCTGCATCTGAAATCTATCACAAGGCATTATTTCCCCCCATTATAACATTCTTTGAATGTAGCATCAGTTCCATAAAACACAAAGTTTTTCTTTCTCCTAAGAATTTTGTCTTTGTTTTCAAATATACCACATATACATACATGCTTCTACCACCTCTGTGACAAACCACATAAAAAAAGTCTCTTTTTGTATCAACTGTGATCCCATCCTAGAAAAATAATTTTCAAGACAAAGATTGCAGACAATTTTCTTAGACTTTATGTTACTTGAAGTTTTGTGCTTTCTCATTGTAATAATCTAGTACAGTTTTTCATTATTTGCATAACTGCAAGTGAACACACCCTTTTCAGACATTTCTATGGATGGGGTGAAAGGCTATGCAGAGACATCACTATTTGCAGAGCACTGGGGATAAAAATATTTATCAACAGGACTCAACCCTTCAGTTTTCTGGACTTGAAATTTATTCTGATAAATAACACGTCTATTGGTGACAGGTTTTTAATTTTTTTATTCCATTCTAGGTCTTCTCTAAAACTGATAATGTTCAGATCACAGCCCCTGGAAACATCCTAAAATGTTTTAGGATCCTTGTGGTAGGAAACAATTTTTTTCCACTTTTTTTTTCCTTCTCTGTATTTTGACAAGAAAAAAAAGTTTATTTTTTCCCCTTAGATGTAATGTCTCTGTCTTTACATGTTCTCCTGATGCTTTTAGAAATTCTGCAGCCAGAGAGACGTGTAAATGGATTAGCACTTAAAGCATTTTGGGGTTCTTGTGCACTGAAGCATCAGTGGGAGACCATAAATCAGCAATGAAAAGTCCCTGGCAAAACCACCAAGGACTCAATCAACCAGCCAGGTAGCTAATTCAGTCAACTATCATCCAACCCATCTCAGTCTATCTACTGAGTGCTGAGTGCCTGCAAGCAGAGGGTAGGTCAAACTATGTAGGCATCGGGCATTTCAGTTATTTCTGTGTATACAATGGGTTTAATATTAGTGTTAATTTTCCCCATTTTAAGACTGAGACACAGAATCAGTCCTTTATAACAGTATTACTATGAAATATTATCTGCAACTGAATTTCAAATTTATTAAATGGACCTTAAAAACAAGAGATTTCAAGGATGATCCTTCACACCACACTGCTTTTTAAAGCACAAAACGTTAATTCTTCTAGCATTTCACTAATAGATTTCTTCAAATGAAGAATACTTTTTATTTGCATGATTCAGGAAAGTCCAGGATTTAGGGAAAAACCTGACCTATCAGAAAACTGGACACACATGATAAGTCACAGAAGAGTTATTAAAAAGCTATTATAAAATAATTTCAGGGAATATGTGAACATTTGTTTTATGCATTTATGTAATTTCTAATGTTAATCCCGACCACCTTTATATGTGTATTTTTAGGAAGCACAGATGATTCTGACTGTTTTTAAATGCTACCATGTCCAGGTTCGCTCTCAGCACACAAACTGTTCTGATTTTACATAGAGCTGCTAAATCACACTCTCTACAGGATGGCACTCATAACACTGGGATTTATAGCATATTTATAGTGTTTTCTTGCAAACAGAGGGTGAACAGAAGTCAACTCATCCTTATTCAACACAGGTATAGGAGAGAAACAGAGCTGCCCATGGTTAAAGAATTGTAGATATCAACCAATTTGCCCTGTTTAATGAGGATCTAGAAAGGGGCTTAAAAACATTAATACTGTCCATGCTTCATTATTCTGCTTGGACCTTTTCCAGAAGCAGTTTCAACTTTGGTTGAAAATGCTTATTCTGAGTCATAGCAGGATGTAGCAGCTTCATGAAGCGTTCAAAGATCTACCAGCTTTGGTAAGCATTAGTGTTACTGCAATTGCAAGGTGTTAAATTAATATCTGCAGGGCGACAGATATTGCAGAGGTTTTTTGCTAAAGCTGGAAGTCAGCCTAATGCAAATTCCTAAAGAGGTGAAATAAAAAAATTGTCATGCTTTGGGAAGAAACTGTGTCTGGGTTTGCAAACTGGCCAGCAGAAAGTAGGGAAATGTGTAGTGTACCCAGATCCTGAGTCACAGAAATGGGAGGGATAGAAGCCTGCTGAGGGATGGAATGCCTCGGCAGCTTTCTCAGTTTGTTTAGAAAGAAGGAAAGGTGGAGGTGATCCCTTGGCATGAGGGAGGGCCTGGGGCAGAGAGCTGTGATTCACACAGCCCCAAAGCACAACCCCCGTGTTCGATGCAGGTTTTCAGTGTGATCCAAAGAAAGTAAGCTGACTCGGAACCCCTTCTCCAAATAGATGTAAGACATGACTTATTAGTGGAAGCTGAACCCTTTGTAGTCTGAGCAAAGCCCTTGACTTTGGCCTGCTGGGCCTTCAGAGACCTAACTCCCTCTGAGATAGCTTTCCTGCTGAATATGAGAGGAAGATATCCCTTTGTGCTGCACAGCATGCTATGGGAATACATTTATACCACTGTGTGTGGACAGTACAGTAAAAGCTGCTGCCACGATGAATGAGGCTCATGACCTCTCTCACACCACACTATCCTGAAAATTTCATTATAGTACCTCAAAACTCAGGAACTACATTTACACGGCTCTTCCTGTACAGTAAGGCATTCCTTTTCAATAACACATGTGAAAGATCTTTTGCTAAGGGCTGTCAACAGCAATGATATTTGTTTATTAATACATTGCCAATGCTTTCTTTACCTGCAAGCAAAAACAATGTTTTAACTGATGTTAGAATAATTTTGAACAAATTTTGGATCCTTTTGTTCCTCTATAGCTGACAGAAATAACCATACCTCCTTTAGAAGAGCTGCAACAATTTAAACTACCTAGGAGTTTGGCTCATAATTTAAGAAATCACTGTCTTTATGAAAGATCTAATAATTAAACTGAGGGTCAGAAAAAGTAAAGTTTTTCTCTTTTATTTATTGCTATACCGTTTTTATAGCAAAATCAAGAAAAGAATTCACCTCAGCACTAATATGTCAAACTGCAATTCTCCTCTAGGTAATTCCCCTAATGTTCACTAACTTCTAAACAACATGGATGGAGACCTAAAGTCTCTCTTACCTGGTGTTGTAGCTTTAATCCACAAATGCTAGCAGCTACAAATCCAATCAATACCTTAAACTTAAATGAACTCACTGTGGTGAAATTCTGAGCTTTGCCATTTGAAAAACTCTTTAAACCATTCCAGCAACAAGAAAGAAAATAAAAAATTGTGATGTGTGGTTTTTCTTAGTAACTTTATTTCACTGGATTTAATTTTGTTCTCAAAATATCAGTATTTGTTCACATAATTTTTCAATTCACAGACACAAATTTTCACTTTGTCTTTCTTTCACTGTTTCCTATTTGTGTCATGGCCATTTTTTTGTTAGTTTCATTACCATCAGTGTTTCTTGAAAATAAAATA
>VZRX01007386.1:0-15151 GCA_013398075.1 Notiomystis cincta | reverse complement strand
ATAAAATAAAATAAAATAAAATAAAATAAAATAAAATAAAATAAAATAAAATAAAATAAAATAAATTTCAAGATTTAATTCTATTTCTGCTTTGAATATGATGTAGATTTCCCAGGAACACATAGGTTCAAAAATGTGTGAGCCAGATTCAAAAGTATAATGAAAGTATCTCAAGAATAATCAATCCAAAACTGAAAGGTATGCTTAACTGCAAATATTGTGGTTTACAAGCAAATTATTTGGTTATGTCAGTGGTGTCTAGGTGGCATTGATTACTTTAAGTCATCAATAATTTAGCTTATTCTGTATGAATTTGTACTCTTATTAGCTTTTCATATTGCTCCCTACACACTAAAATATTCCCCTCTTTATAAAGGAAGAAAAGGAATCTTGTGCAATCACAGACTTTTCCCTTGCATATTTCAGAAACTGAAATGGGAGCTAAGTGAGGCTCCCTTCTTTACCTTAAGAAGCTAGATATGGCTGACAACATAGAAAAGCATTTTATAAAGAAAGTGGTCTTTCCATCTTCCATGGTCAACCATCTTCCTATAAAAGCCTGGACTGACTTTCAGGTAATATCAACGCATATTAGAAAACTTTTAAAATGTTACAATAAAAGAAGTTTTGGGTTTTGATATTTCTTAGGAGGATTGATCAGGAACACAGAGACCCAACATCTAGTTGTTTTTAGATATTATAAAAAAAATTCCCTGTCAGGATGGTCAGGCATTGGAATAGCTTCCTCAGGAAGGTGGTGAAGTCACTGGAGGTGTTCAAGGCACATCTGAGTCCGGGGCTGGTGAGGTGGGTTAGTGGTTTAGGGTTTACAGTGGCAATGCTGAGTGGATGGTTGGACTGGGTGACCTTAAAGGTCTCTTCCAATCTTGGTGATTCTGTATATATTCTCACAGAATTTGAAACACTTCTCTGTTGTAATATATTTAGTATATGGCTTATAGGCATTCTCCCCCCACTGCTCGAATAAGATGGTTGTGGTTACTTTAAATGAAATTAAACATTTATTCTACAAGTTCCTACAACATTTTCTGTTTGAAACAACTGGCACCATTTTTTCAGTCTTCTTAATGCAGTAAAGCTTCACAGTAATTGTGTTATTTGCTATGCAATTTTCAAATGTTAAATGAGACGTACCAATTGTCCTCTAATGCAAGCTGTGTCCATGTATTGAAATAAATAATTAGTTGTCACTTAATGCAAAAGTATATCACTGAATGCCTCACAGGTTTTTCAGGGTTCACAGTGAACCATGATTTAAAATTCTACAGTATCTCAAACATCAATCCTCCAGTCTTACTGCTACTAAGCAGAGAGCCAGTAAAAAGACACCAGCATCAACTAAAGAATGGCCTTCAATGTAATTTGTAGATGGGCTGATTTTAGGCATACTTGTGCTGCTTGGATGTCTCTCAGGAACAGTTGCACTCTATGATCCGTATCCATGTACCTGCAGCAAGCTGGTGCCCAGGAAGAGATAAAACCTCAGTGGAGGGGAAGTTAGAGCTAATAAATTTTTATTTCTGCTTCCAGATCTGTTGTTGATCCATTCCTCTACAGGCTTTTTTTGCAGCTGTGAAATTTTTACCCATTTAACTAAATAAAAATTACTAATTTTACTAAAGTAAAATTAAAGAGTAGGAAGGTACAGTAGGACTCAAATAAGAATGTGCATCTACAGAACTGATCCATAGGTAGCCATTATGATCTTTGCAGCTGAAGTCTTCATGACTTCTGTTAAGGTCCATTCCACTTTTCTACCCATAAAACTTCCTTCCTATCCTCACCTCCTAGCTCCTCTGTTAATTCATAGTCAAGACTTTAGTAACCATTCTGCCCCATAGTATGCTGTGGTGGTTTTGGCTGGGGTAGAGTTAATTTCTTCGCAGTATTGGGTATGGGGATGAGTTTTGAATTTGTGCTGAACACAGGGTTAATCACCACTGATGTTTTTGTTGTTGCTGAGCAAGACTTGCACAGAGCCAAGGCCTTTTCTGCTTTTTGTGCTGCCAAACTGGAGAGGAAGCTGGGGCTGCCTGAAAGGACGGGAGGAGACACAGCCAGGACAGCTGACTCAAACCGGCCAAAGGGATATTCCAGACCATGTGACATCCTACTCAGTATTTAAAGCTGGGGAAAGAAGGAGGAAGGATGGGACATTTGAAGTGATGACATTTGTCTTCCCAAGTCACTGTGAGGTGTGAGGGGGCCCTGCGTCCTGGAGAGGTGAAACACCTGCCCGAAGGGAGCAGGGAATGAATTCTTTGAAGTTTTTTCCTTGTATATGTCTTTTGGATTCCCTATTACACTGTCTTTATCTCAACCCATGAGTTTTCCAGCTTTTAGCATCCAATTCTTTCCCCAGTCCTGTTGGTGGCAGAGCATGTGAGTGGCTGCGTGTGATGCTTGGGTGCCAGATGGAGTGAAACAACACATACATGTCTTGGTTGCTCAAGAATTAGAGCTACCGTAGTGATTGGAATGAAAATGTGTAAATTAGGTTGAGGGAAGATGTTTCATGTCAAAGTAAGGTAGGCAGGATCTTACCATATTGTTTCATGGAACCAGCTGGGGCAGCAGTTGTCTGACTTGTCCTGAACTACACCAGAAAATCCTAATTTCCCATAACCAAAAGGCAAAAGAAAAACACTATGGCCAAGGCTAGATGAAGTTCTCGGGTTTTTTATATCAACATAAAATACAGTTTTATATGATTCCTTGATTGAATTTTCTTGAGAGCTTGAAAAACACAAACAGTCAAACTAATATATGTGTGGGATTTTTTGTTTTCCTTTATTGGTTGTTTTTTGGAGGGAGACAGAGTTGTTTACTTTCTTCAAAAGAGAACTCTCTAAAATGTTTTAACTTACCATTTTTTTCTAAATTAAGCCACATTTTTTAGAGAAAAAATACTCTAAAATAAGTTTGTCCTACCTGTCTGGGACTGTAGAGAAGTCCTTTATTAATGCCCAGGAATATTAAAATGTGGGAAAAAAAACCCCCAAACTTCTAATGCAGGTAAAAGGAATACATATGCAATGTCTATTTTGCCTTAAACTTCATATGCACTTTTTTTTTCTAGTGCATATCTCAACAACTCTACAATATTTAAAGATTAGGTCATCTTCCCATAATTTAAGTCACAAGCAACTTCTGAGACATTGCTAAAAACTCCTTCTCAAGACTCTAACACTTATGAAAATATGTCCACGTGAGCTGGTGTCTGGTGAGTTATTAACATTTCTGTAAAGAGCTGGTGCTCCTGACATAAATGAACAAGCACCTAGACCACAATTTGTCCCTGTGTATTTTCATTTGTGCTTTCAGGTTTATGGTAGCTTTTTCAATTTTTGTCTGTGGACAGCTGAAAATACAGGTGTGTATATATAAAGATATCTCCCTTGTCTTGTATCAATATATTTTTCCACATATGGTAAATGTTTTATAATCATCATCCTTCTAAAGAGATCAGCTGTTTACATTCTTTATGTTTTAAATTACATTTAGATTATCCTGTCTCTTTCCAATCAAAATTGTGGTAAAAATCTACCTCTTTAAAATATCTGATACTTGTAGTTGCTTCAGAAAAGTCTCTGCAACTAATGCACTTTTTCTGGGTTAAATTAAAAAACAAAAGGAGAGGAAAAAAAAACAGAAAATGTATTTTAATAATGCGGCTCTCAAAATTAGAATTTGGACATTTGTTCTTTTAAAATGCATCACAGGAGACTCAAAGGAGTAAAATGTGAACCTTTATGCTGCTTAATGGCAAAGATGACATTTTCAGTCGTTAAGTAAAGCCTGCCTTCCTCGAGAAAGACATAATTACCAAGGAAAACTATTTGTCATTGCTACACCTGCCACCTTTCCTATGCAATGAATCCTGTCTCAGGATAGAAAAACTTCATTTTATATGTATCCCACAGTGAGGGACAAATATCAGCTATTTATTCAAGCAGAGACATGCAATGAATAACTCCAGCAAATATCATCATTTTGCAAAGAAGGGATTCATATGAAGCTTAGAGAGGTAGAAAATCCTGGACATTTCAAATACATTATCAAACTATTACAGTGTCTTTCATTACCAAGAGTTTAGAGTTTGGGTTTTGATTTTTGTGGGTTTTTTCCTGTCACAGCCAGGCTAAAATGAAACTCACAGTCTTTATTTAAATTCAGAGACTTTTCCCATCATAATTAGTACTACAGTTCACAGAGTGTCTGTTGCTTGGATTTACAAATCTATATGTAACTAATTAGATTTGCAGTGTCAAAATCCTTAATAAAACTCAGGAATCTGGTTCTTCTTTAATGGTTGCAGACTACAGCAGAAAGGTGATATGGATTTAGTCTCCTGAAGATTTATCTTAATGCATTACTTCCCTCAGAAGTGCACAGTGAGAGGCAGAAAGGCAGAACTCTACATAGAAACTTTGAGAAAGTAAGGCACTGAAGACATTTTAAACTTAAAATCAATTAATAACAGTCCCATTTCTGTCCTCATAGTTAAAATCTATAAAAATGTATTATTTTTTGTCCTCCTTTCCACAACTGATAGCCTCTGCTATGGTCTCTGAAAACTAAACACCTGCATAGATGCTTTGAGTGCTTCAAATCCCAGCTGTCGACAATGTCTTCTTCCAAGCTGCAGTGGGTCAATTAGCTTTGCTCTGACTTAATGTCTGAACATCAGGCAGACAGAGATGTGGTAACAGGGGTCAGCCTGATCTGTGGATCAAACACTTGGAAGGGACAGAAAGAATTCCTCCATTCTTATCAAGGTGAATTTTTGTCCGTCATGGATGAGCAGGCTGCTCTCACTAATTATTTGAATCTCCAAAGCACAAGATCATGCATTAGTAATGCAAGCACTTCCACATCAGCTTTAAGGAGAGTGAAAATCATGTTTTACAGTAAACAGTGGAGTTAAACACATCCTTGAAAGCAAACATAAGCTAGCTTTCAGCAGCCAAGCTCTTGCTCACTGAGTACCTTTTTATATCTATGAAAAATTTATGTGAAATGGTCTTTCCAATTTGGGAGTGCTTTGTGCTCATTTACACAAATGTCAATGACTGCACAATATTTAAGGCAGTATAAAAATCTGCTTGAGATGTTTCATATTCATATCAGGATGGCTGGGAAGGACCTTTGACCATTTCAAAATTCCTGGTAAAGGAAACACCACAAATACAAAGGAAGTTGGCCTCCAAACTGGCAACAGTTGAGTCACAGCGTTCCCCAGTAACATCAGAGAAACAGGAAAATACCATATCCATGACTTTGGCATGGAAAAATTATTTTTGTTAATTAGGTAATATAACACAACTGATTGGGTGAAACCTTCTCAAGCTGGGACATGAATAAGGTGATACCTATAAAGTGGGGTAGCTTAAACACTAAAATATTGACTGTGTGTGTTGGATGATTGGTACTGGTAATATGTGTTGACTTAGCATGACTTAGTATGATTTAATGGCACTGGAAATATGGAAATTACATATGTGAGCTATCATTCAAGCAGTGTTGTTAGCACCAAGTGTGTTGGGGATACCTAAACAAGTGTACAGTATCACTTAGGTTATGTTATCACTTTTCTTAAGGCATTACCTTAGACATCAGAGGAAAACTTTGTTCTGTTGAACTGAAAAAGGTTGACAGACTGAAAAGGAGACATGCCACTCTGAAGGATTTTAACACTGTTTAAGGACTTGAACGAGGTTTAAATGCTTTGCTGAGCTGCGGCTGGAAAGAAGAGCATAAAAATTAAAGCCATTATTTTAGTATCAGTGTACTGATATTGCAATATCATTCACCAAAATCTAAAGGTTAAAGCAAACACATATATCATGTAATTTCTGTACAGTTTAAATTATTAAAATGAAAAGTTGGATTTCTGAACTTCTAATGTTCATTTCATTGGCCTGTCATTATTCATCTGTCAAGGAAGCTGAAAGGTTCAATAGGACTGAAAATAAGTAAATAAAAAATGAAATTATCTCAAGTGAGAACAGAAAAAACTATGTGTTTCCATTTATTAAGGTGTGATAGCTTCCTTAGAATTTTAGATCTAATATCTTCTAGAATGAAAATCAAAAAAAGAAAATAAAGTATGATTAAAATAAAGCTGAAAGAACAGGTAATAAACCCACTCTGATTTATTTACTAACTATTCTTTTTTCAAGACTAAAGTCCTTTGTTTCTTATTTGTTGTAGTCCACACTGCTGTCACTACTGATGAGTCATATATGCCTATTTACTTTTCATACTGAAATCTGAGCAAGTGCAAATTCATAAAATTTTAGGCACTCTTCCAGCCCACTTTTGCAGTAGCAAATATTAGGCAAACACTTAGCTGTGAGTTTGAATCTAGCCATTTTCTATCTCTCTTCTACATATTCCAGCATGCTGAATCTGGAGGAGACAAGGCTCTTTATGAAATGTCACACACTATGTGGGTGATGAAGACAATCAAGAAATAACTTTGGGTAAAATGAAATGTAGTCTACAATGCACAAATCTAATGAATTCGACTGGTGTAGTTATCTTTACATAGACATGGGCTAGATTTCTGCCATGCACCTGTCTAGGCCCATCCTTCCTAAGCATTGGTGGGAACCCCAGAGCCTTTCATGGAGAACAACTAGACAGCCCATAGAGAAATGGGTGAGTGAGAGACACGCTAAAACAGACAAAGTGTGTGTTATCAGAATTATATATAATAAAGAAAGCTATTATTTGATTTTTTTTCCCCAGAAAATATATCACAAATTAATTTGCATTAGGTTTGGAACTCACAATTTTAAGTGCAGCTTTTTGGATCTCTAATGCAGAAGCATAATCAGGTGCCTGTCTTCAAGTATTTCAAAAACTTTTCCAAAATCAGTAAAGATATTCCTTCTCAGGACTTGGAAGAGAATTACAACTAAGCCCTACTATGGAAACAGAGGAATTCAAGGCAAACTCTCAAGGCAGAGGTTCAAATTAGATTCTGGACTTGAAACATCATGTCTGGAAGCATTCCTATTATGCTGAACTGCCCCTCGTTTTATGTCCAGATATATCAACAATGTTGCAAAAAATTCAAGGCCATGTTGTAAGGGTGTTGAATGTCTTTGGAGAGAGAAAAGGAATTCCATTGCCACTTCTTCAGTCCATCTTGTGGAATGAAAAGAAAGGGGAAAAAACTGTACAACATATTTTGGTAGTCATTACTTCACTAAACTTACCCACAGGTGGAACATAGTTTAAAGGAAGCTAATAAAACCCAGATGGAGGACTATTCCAAAAGCAATCCTCATTTGCCCTCCAGGATTAGATATTGGTTCCCAGTCTGTTTCAAGCAGTAAAATTCTCTTTCAAACTCCTTTGCTAACAGCCTTATACCAAAAAACACCACCAGACTCTGAGGAAAGCAGTAGAAAAGTGTCCACATGAATAATGATCAGGAGAGTGATTTTAAAAATGCCCTTAGTAAAAGTAAGGGATGGAGATGGAACAGAACAGAGCCAGCCTGTTAAATCAGAGTTGACTTTCCAGTGGATATTTTTCAGTACCCACTGTTACTAAATATGAAAAAATAAAAATAAAATTAAGAAACCCCCAAAAATTCAGGTACAGATTAAATCATTTTAGACAGATGGGAAGAACCGCTAACTGGGAAGAGAAGAAATAAAAGTTTGTTTATCTGCTTACCTCTCTGAAAGATTAAATTCTTAAACAATTCATAGGTCTTTAGGGAGTGAGCAGACAGTTTAAACATATGTTGACTGAAAGCCAATGACTTAATTAATTAAACTCATGCTACATAAATAATATATTTAAATTAAACTAACAAGATGATAATGTCCTTACATATAGAGTAATTCCCTTGGCTTCATGTAGGCTCAAGACATTATTTTGGGTTTAAGGCCACCTTGAAGAATTGCTTTTTCAGGAGATCATTGACATGGAACCCTTTGATAGAACAGAACAATCACAGATGAGTTAAAAACCCATTTCTATTAATCATATGTGAAATTTACATATGGTAAAGAGTTGTACTGTAAGTGTATGTTTTTCTCATTACTCCTTTGGTATGAAAACCATTTACAATCACAAAACTTCCATTTATTTTCTGCATTCCTTTTTTAGCTGCTCCTCTTTAGTCTAAAAGATTCTCATGGATGAAAAAAATAACAGCAAACTAATTTTGTATTTTCAGAATTTTTTTCTCAGAAATATATTTCCAAGGTATCAAAAGGTTAAATTAAAATATATATTTTATTTCCAGAAGGGCTGTCTCGTGGAATTTATTCTAGCTACTCTAATAGTAGCAGTAGTGTTAAAAATTCCTGTATTTAAATAATTACAGTTTGATTTATAGATACAGTGAAAACATATTTTAAAGAATTTCATGTTGGATATTAGAAAACAGCCTGAATAATTTCAAATCATACTACTTTCCATAATTTTTTCTCCAGACTATTCAAATTTTTGCCAACAGAGTAAAAGAAAGAAAGAATAATTGCAGTGAAATTAAGTGAAAAAATTAAAAACCAAAATCCCCCCTTGTCCAAATCAACTGCCATTTAACAGTGACTAAAATGTACAGAGAATACTTTAAAACACAGTTTTAAATAATAGGCAAAAACGAAATTGTTGAAAAACTTCTATATGGTTTTGTATAAGGAAGTGCTACTTGAATGTATGAACTACCTGGAGATTAGTTTATGTTCTGTATAAGTTTTAGCTATTACAGCTACACAACTATGTGTTTTCAATCAAGTTCTGTAAATGATAAAATTTTTTCCATGGCAGAATAATCTAGCAAAGGCTGTGTGAATCTGGAATTTAATTTGCTTAATATAAGAGCCAGTCAGCATTTGATTGATTCAAGATGTGGAAAGGTAGTAGAGCTCAAAAAAATGTACATGAAGTACTTGATTAAACAAGACAGGAATCATAGGGTTGATTAATATGGAGTCATAGCACCAAGACCAGTTCCAAGCCATCAGCACTGCAATACTCAGGAAAAGGACATAAATTCTTACACTCAAAAGACATCCAAGTTTGTATCCTGCTACCACTGAGAAGAAATTCAATTTTCTGTTATATTCCACATTCTGAAGTACACTTCCACAGGAAGAAAAAGGAGATGTGTAACTCCTAAAGTACAGATAAATTCCTCATCTGGTAATAGCAATATTTCCATAAGGGGACATGATCTGCATAAATGTGAATGAGCATCTACCTATTATTTTCTCTTTGTTACAATGCTGCATGTAAATGTCAAAATAAAATATTCTCACCTCTAAATGTTTAATGGTTTTTAAGATTATTATAGCCTTTACTTTCTTCTCAGAAATAATTCTGCTTCTGTAAAATTATGGAGTTTAAGAATCTGGACAGAAAAAGGTCAAAGGCAATTTATGCAAAACTCTTCTTAATGTTGTCTTTTAGTAGAAAGATACTTGCCATTACATTTTCTGCCTCTTGAGAAAGGGTAAGGTGGGGTAATGGGCAAATCTCCTCACCAAATCTAGACAGGTTCCCCAAGCCATCTCAAAGATCATAATGTCTAAAAAAAAAGCATTCACACAAATGTTTTATCACAGTGGCATGCAAAGCTCCTCATTTTAGGGAAAGGTTCAGAGGTGATAATGATTACCAGGCAGTCAGAACACCAGAGAACAGTTCAGGCCAGCATGACATGACCATTAGCACCACGACCAGAACATTCATTAGTAAGTTATAAGGATCAGAATTCACCTAAGTGAATTAAAGCATTTTCAAAATTTGTTCAATTGATTTTAAATAATATTTAGTAGCACAGAAATAGAGAGTGAAAGCATCATAGAATGGTTTGGTTTCTTTGGTTTGGTTCTGTTTTGCAGGGACCTTAAAGGTCATCTTGTTGAAACACCCCTGCCATGAGCAGGGACACCTCCATTGGTCAGGTTGACCAAAGCCTCATCAAACTTGTTTCAGGAAAAATATTAGCAAGTTCTTCAAGAAAGAAAAAAAAATATTGTAAGCCACTAGTGACATCATTTAATTTTTATATAAGCAAAGTTTGTAATTAAATTTTTCATGATGTCTGTAATGTAACATGCTTGAAGTCAAAGGGTACCCCAAATATTTCCAGACATTTATATGTATACATCATTTGCAGAGCTTTCCCTGGAATGACCTGGATAATCATTAATCACTATATTTAATCACATCAGAAAGTAAAGTCGTGTGACAAGTTCTAACTTCTTGAATAGGTGTTGCAAAATAACTGGGGAAAATATAACGCATGGATTGATTTCCTTGTCATACAGTTTGAAACAGCATTAGTATTTACTGCCTGAGGGATGTAGCATAAAAAATAGCAGAATAGAGCTGACAAAGTAGTAAAAAAAATTAAAAATAAATCCCTCAAGATTTTACTAACAGCACATTTCCACAATAGCACAGAAATCTAAAGTTACTACAAATGCCAACAATCTGCTTCAGTTCACTAGGACTGACAAGGACCAAAAATATCACAGTCCTTCATTCCTGATGTACTGTTTCTACAGTGTGTATACAAAGAAATGATTTATGGGGAAAAAAAAAAAAACAACAACAACAAACTGATACCATGGTTGGCTTGCAGTCAGGCCTTTTGTGTTGAAGCATTCACTACATGTGGTGCCTGAGGAGTTCAGAGGAAAATGTCCTGCTAGTGCTGTGTGGGCTGAGTGCATAACTCTGTGTTACTGAGTGATGTTCCACAAGCGAAGCAATGTTAAAATAAGCTATCTCCAACTCTAAAAGTAAGATCACAGCAATCCATACATGGAATTCATGCCAAAACACCAAAACTTAGTGCAAAAATTAAGCTTGAATCAAGTGACAGTGCATCAGCTGCAGACCACGCTCATACCTTCTGATTTGGGAACACAGTTTTTTGTTTAATTTTGGTGCATACACATTCAGTTTGGCACCATTTTATTCTGAAGATTTTAAAGGAAGACCTCTTTCAAATTAAAAAATCATTTTAATATTTTTATGTTTAAAAAAGGAAAGATAAGGAAACTGAATAAAAATATCTTTTTATTCAGTACACAAACATATAGTGTATTAGAGTGTCTCTGAACAGCTTTTTTGCCTGAAACAGTATCATGTGACAATATCTATTTTACTTTATTCTGGCAGTCAGGTGTTAGTTAAAATCTTGGTTTATGAATCTATTATTTCTACATGTAGGATCAACCGTAGCAATTTGTATGTACACATTCAATTAGTTCTCCATTAGTCTTTGCCTTCTGGAACCTCAAATCTAACTTTTAAAATATCAGGAAAGGGAACAAATAAAAAACCTGAAAAGTCAGAATAAAAAGAAGCAGTGATCTAGCTTCACAGCTGCTTCACCCATATTCAAGTTCTGTTTGATCCAGGTTTCCTTTAGCCTTCTCTCTCTTGCTCCTTGAATTATAAGAGGCAAGTTTCCTGCCTAGATTCCTGTCACAAGTCCCCTGCCCCATCAGCCCCTCTTTCTCCAGCCTTCTGATCTCCCAGGTCAGTTGTTGCTTTCTCTCATCCTGCTATTTCATACATTCCTTCAGCAAATGTTTTGCAGTGTTTTTTTGTGAACTTGCTCTGACTGCTAAAATCCAAATTTCTGTTCAAAACACAAAAAATATTTAGTCTCCGAAAGTAAAAGAGATTGTTGGTAGGTTTCTTTTTCTGTTTTGGATTTTTTTGGTGGAGAGGAGTTTCTTTGCCTTGGCCTTTTTTTGCTGGGGGGGACAGGGTGGGTGAGGAAGGTCAGAGTTTTTGTTTAGTTGTTGTTTGGTTTTGTTTTGACTTTTTTTTTAAGAGGGCAAAATTATGGATTTTGACTTAGCCTTGTACTCCACAAATAATTCTGTGGGGATCAAAACACGTGTAGACATTTCATTTACAGGCTTATATCTCTTATTCTGTTGCTGGCTCTGACTGAAGCATTAGAAGTGTTTGGATATTTTTCCTGTGTTTAAACTTTCTGAAGTCACAGAACTGCTTCTCCTACTGTTGGAGTGCCTTACTTCACTCCCCAGCGTTTTCCTTCCTAGTTTCACATATAAACTTGCTTATCTCTGTGATGTGCTTATCTCTGTTCAATTTTAATGAAACCAGTCAGTGAATTATTGGACTAGGAAAAGTATACTTAGACATTGGAAATAAAAACTAAAGCAAGCCAAACCAGCTGGGGTTTTTCAAACAGTAAGGCTGAGAGAAATTTTTGATTGCATCCAGGCTTCTTATACTTATCATTACCTTTAAATTCACTGCAGCATCTTGTCAGTATAAGAAAGAAAAAAATATTTATCAACTTCTGGAAGTATTTGTGAGGTGGTGGCAAGATGGGCAGCTTTCCTAGCTCCAGAAATACTACTGGCAAACTATTTTTCATTTCTTGACATTAATAAATGAGATAAGCTGTAGAAATCACCAGTGCACTACAGAACTACAGAATAATCATTCCCACCAGTTAATCCAAGGAAAGATTTGCCATTCTTAGCTTACAGTTAATAGGGAACAGAGAAACACAAAGAGGTCATTTCAAAACTGTCCTCTTTTTCACCTCAAATTTGAAACTGGATGTCCCATTTTCCAAACATAAGCTGGAGCATGCAAATCAGAGAGTTGATATACACACACACAACCATTTCTGCAACTGGGGGGATGACCAAACCCAAAACTGACTAGAGCTCTGAAATGAAAGTACACTGAACTCTCCTCCTTTTGTGAGCTGTGTACACACTGGCACAAGATGCCCAAACTGAATGAAAGGTTAAAAAAAAGAAGGAAGAAACAAAGAAAGATAACAAAAATTTATCAGTGTGCTTTCTTTCTGATATGACCCTCTGGCTTGCAGGATACTCTGCTCAGTTCCCAGTGACTCCAGGGTTGATTCTCTTTCCATTACACAGGATCATTGAATACTTAAGGTTGGAGACACTGAGGTTTACCTTGTACAATCCTCCCTTCCAGGCACTCAAAGAAACTGCCCAGACAACTTTTGAATAACTCAAAAGATGGAAAGTCCACCACCTCTCTGAGTAAAATGTGCTAATGTTCCTTCACCCTCAAAGTTCTAAAGGTTTTCTGGATTCCAGAGGAAATCTCCTGTGTTTCAGTCTGTTTCCTCTGCCTCTTCTTCTGTTGCTGCACACTGCTGGAAGAAGCAAAGATCTGTCCTCTTCACTTTACCTCTTCAGGTATTTATATACATTGGCAAATTGTCTCCTGAGCCTGCCCTTCCCCAGTCCTACCACTTAGATGGGGCAGTCAGATAATACCTTATTGTGGTGTGAGACAGTCCTCACAGGGTAAATTAAGACAAAGATTTCACACCAGAAAGAAAAATAATTTGGTGGTTTGAACCAACTGACCTAAATTGTACAACATAAAACCAAAGCATAACAAAAGAAACCCCAAGTAAGCAAGCAAACAAATGAAAAAGAACTTGTTCATCATAGGACTCAAGACAGTATCTTTGTCCTTATCATGGTCTTCAGGCCCAGATTTTTCATACTGCTAGGTTGTTTTATGATCCTAGGGGAGCAGTTTGGATTCAGGATTCCTGCTCTACAAACAAAAACTTCTTAAGGTCCTGTTGCAATCCAGCTGATGCTTTCAATTTCCAAATGTTTTGGACATTTCCTGTCCTACTTTCAACTATTGTATTTCTTCTTTAGAATAAAATGTCTTTGTATGGACTTGTTTTTCTTACTAAAAAAAACAAAAGGAGGGGTAGGATTTTATTGTGTTTCATATATTCCCCGTGAGATAGATAGATAGATAGATAGATAGATAGATAGATAGATAGATAGATAGATAGATAGATAGATAGATAGATAGATGATAGATAGATAGATAGATAGATAGATAGATAGATAGATAGATAGATAGATAGATAGATAGATAGATAGATAGATCTGGACAATCAGAAATTAGAACCCACAGGAGCAGACAGGAATTAGCAGAAAGAAGATAGCTTTCATGTGAGATTGTGTGGCATCCATATAACTCAGAGTCTGCATGAAAAAGCCATCATCTACAGAGAGGCTTACACAAGAGAAAGGATTTTGTCTCATAGAAATAAGCAATACATAAACCAGTTCTCAGGTCAGCTCTTGTAAAGCTCCCTCTTTGGAGTAATGTACCTGTTCAAAACACTTTCAATGCTATTTGAATACTGCCATACTGCCAAAAATATATGAGAAAATGCATGGTTCACACTCTGCTGTTTGAAGACATTAACTACCCATGTGAATTAAAATGTAACTACTATTGATCCTTGGAGGAAGAGAAGCATATGAACATATTTTTCTTTAAATTGAAATGGCTTATGAAAAACAGTAGGAGCCCATGGGCCAAAACCAATCTAGAACACAGATTGGGAGTTTCAAAACATGAAAATGAGAGAATGTCCACATTCCAAATGAGAGAAGCAGGTCAGAACTTAATTAACACTACACATTGTGAGAAACTGAAACGTTAATGGTTAATGACTCAAAGAACTGGCAAAGGGCAAAAGCAGTGCGTGCTTTGCAGAGTCCAGGTTTGCATCCCCTGCCCACAAAAGAAGGGGAGGAGGAGAGTTTTTGTTGTGGTGGTGAAGCCTCTGATCCACATCAGACAGAGCAGATGAACACCCACCACCGGAGGACACAGGCTGACCAGAGAAGGGAGAAGGCAAATAGGAAGCAGACCCTGCTGAGGGACCACAGTGCTTTTTATCACACCAGTGCCCTTCCTTACACGAGTGGCTCAGGGTGGAGCCCTCCCCGTGGAGGCATTGGGATATTCACAAGTAGGCCTCGCACATCCATCCCTTCTGGTGGGGCATAACTGGCTCAACTACACAGATATGGGAGGCAGCTGTCATGTTTTAGAAGATGTCATAGACCACCAATAATCCCCAAAGTTCCCTCAGACTCATTTTTGGAGTCTTCCACCAGGGGGCTAGGCATTACCCACAGCATTGCATCAGATGGTGTAAAACTCCCACCTATCTGAAGGGATGTACCTGGGCATCCCACATCCCATATAAACCTGAATGTATATGACCTTGTTGAACTCTGTTTTATGGGCTTCCCCCACTCCTGAAAGACCAAGACTGTGACCATCACTTTGA
>VZRX01007383.1:20889-55895 GCA_013398075.1 Notiomystis cincta | reverse complement strand
TTAATTTGGTCCCCTTGAAAGAAAAAAAAAAAAAAAGAAAAAAAGATAATAAAACCCCACAAGGACTAAAATTGATAACTAAAACAAGAAGTAGAAAGACTGGCAAATAACCATATGCCACATTCTGTGGAAATCAGGTGCATATTTACAAGTAAACAGATTGTGCAGATGAGCCAAATCTTTGATGAATAGATGGAAGATTTGAAATGCCACCTGAGAAAACTGATTTGGGGCAGTTGCTTCTTGAATTAACAACCATATTGAGATTTAGAACTGCTAAAAATTCCAAGAGCTTCTGCTCATAGAATAAATCCAGGCAGCCCCTTTAATGAACACAAAGTGAGCACAAAAGATAAGTTACTTTTAAATTGTGCCTTCTAAAATGGCCTCTTCTCTCAATCTGCAACCAAGGACATTTTACAGTTCTTAATCCCAATTTTACAGAAGTTTTCTCTGTGCACATCTATTCATTTCCCCCAGATTAACAGCAGAGTTCCAATTGTCTCTCAGAAATACCCACTCTGCCAGCTTCCATGCCAACCATCCCAACAATGCAAATGAAAACGAAATACCACAGGTTTAGATTGTCTGTATTCCATGGTGAGAATTCTTCTCCAACCTAAGAACAATTTTAGTCAAGAATACATAAAGTATGGAATAGCCTTCTGTCTAGAAGCAAGATGAAGAACAGTCAACTAACATAATAAATGCCTTTTCCTGGAGTTTGCTTGCAGTCCTCTGCAGCACTTGTTCTCCTAATAGAAATGAGATGGGAAGTCAAAATACCCCAGCCAAGGTTCTGCCAGCTCCAAAGAGCAGCAGAGACCAGTTTTTCTTTGATACTTTTTATAAAGGGCCTCCTTCCCTGTTTCTGTATTTTGTAGCATGAGTTCTCAGTTTGGGGTAAACTGTACATTGTAGTGTCATGGGATACTGGAACTGTGGGATTAAGTATACTGTCTTACTTAGACAAAGTCAAATGCCTGTGCTTACAGCAGGCTGTAATCCTTATCACAGTGTGGATGGCAAAGCAAATTTAATGAGATCTTTGTCTCATCACAGCCCTTCCTCCCAGAAAAGTGCTGAGCTTTTCTTTCCACTTTTCCCTAATAGTTTCTCATATGATGGCACAGCAAATGTATCTTTGGGAGTGTCCATACCACTGAAATCAAGTTAGGCAGGCTGTAACTGAGACAGCTTTTTGGTTGGGCAAAGAGACTCACTTTAGTTCCAAGGATGAGATAATTTTTTGGTTGCTGAATTATCAAGATCCTTGAGATACAGAACCAGCTCTCTTGAAAGTAACAGTTGATGTCATGTCATGTCCCTGGACCCATGCACTTATTCCCCCTCTGGCTCAAAGCCTCACAGGGTAATAAACCAGTCAGCCTCAGTCTCTTTTGTTTCTGTAATCTCTTAGTAGGCCTAGCACATCATACACAGCTGTGACTCTCCACCAAAATAAAACCGACCCCTAACGAACAAAGCAAAAAACCACAGTATCTCCATTCCAGTCAGTGAAGTGGGCTGAAAGCATCAGCTCAGTGCTTCTGGAATGGGGAAAGGCTGTCCTTTCATGTGACAGAAACCCTAAATCAACAGTAGTCTATCAACAGCCAGGGGACTTTCTTCTCAGAAGCCTAGCCAAGCCCTGCTACTGAAATAGATTCCCCAAATAAAAAAGTAAATCCTGCTCAAGAAAGCCAAGTAGTTTTTCATCACTATTGGATAATGGAGCATTACTAGTACATTTGTATTCCCACACAAGAAAAGAAGGATTGGTGGTCTATGGGCCCTACTTGAGCTGATTATTCCCTCTACAGTACCATACTCCCTGTATTAAAAAATCTTCACACTTAAATGTAACAATATTTTTCATCCACCATCAGCTGCAGCTTGGCCAGAAAAATCAACAATAAATGAATTCTGAAAAAATGTACCTCAAAATGTCCCACAAATGTTTTGTAGATGAAGAGCTTTAGGCTGCCATGAGGTGCTGGTGTCAACTGGAAAATGACTGTGTGAAAAGCAAACAAGTTTTCTCCTAGAATTACCTGGATTTATGAAAACCTTCAGAATTATATCCACTAAGAAGTTTCCTTATAGGACACAAAACACCTAACAAAAAACCCCAAGGTATCTAGGAAGCACAACATGATGCACAAAGCCAGCTGCTATTCTGTTCCTGCTCATACTTATGTGCACAATAAAAGTGCATTTTAAACCCAAATATTTAATACAAACTGAAATAGGAAATAATTTGTCATGAAGCCAATGAAAAGCATGGTTTTAAAATCCAGCATTAAGATTTTTAGAGTAGACAGTGGAAAGCCTTACATGTAAAAGTAATTTAAATCTAAATCACAGTAACTGTAGGAAGCTATGTCTATCCTCCACCAAGCCTTTCCCACAGGGGAGAACAACAAGTAGCAAATAAGTTTTGATTGCTTGGGAAAGCTGGGGAAGCAAAGTACCTTTTTAATTACATTATTCTTGATCATTATAGTCTGCTTCTTTGTTTGATACTGTGTAATTATGGTACATCCCAAAGTTATAAGACGCCTCTTTTCAATTTGCTCCCTAATAGAAAGAAATGCCGTAAGGGATATTTCTCCAGAAACTGGTGTTGTGCTAGCAAGTACAAATTTACACATGGTTAGAAGATACACATCAGCATCCCTATTTCTCAAGCTCACAAGAAAAGCTGAGCGTTGATTCGGGAATGTCTTGCCCATATATCTCAACTTTAAAATTGGAAAACAAAACTCTAAATAATAAAACTGAGTACTAAGAAAAGAGAGGTCACTTCAACAATTTGCAGTTTAAACATTGAGAAAATCTGATTTGTTACACAGACTGAACACTATTGTAACTGATAAAGAAAGCTTATTGACGTAGCATGTATGGAGAGTCTATTCCTTTACTTTTATACACATAAAAAGAAACCACATGTTAACCTATAATATTTAATACTATATATGAATTACAAAGCTGCAATATAATTTCAACTGCAGTATGCAAAATTCAGCGTGAAAACATTTGAATATTAGAATGGACAATTATTTCAGAAATTCTTTCAAATGCAACTTTTCTTGTTGTGTTGGATCTTGGTGTCTTTTTTATTTCACTTACTGGAAATAATGACATTACTAAGTCTAAACTTTCTGAGTAATAGTCACAGTGTGGTTTTGCACAGCAATTTAGTTTTAAGATAAATAGGAAACTTTCCCCTCCCAAAAGAAGTTTTGTGTATGTGAAAAACATAGAAGTAAGATTTTACAGAACTTTTCTGGACAACTATAATCTCTTCTGACAGTTGTTTTACCCAGAGCACAGATGTTTGCCACTTAATCACGAATGTTGGCTGACCTGCCCAAATCTCAATAAAAGGCAGTTGTAACAAAGCTTTTCTGCAAATGGCTATGCAAACAGGAATCTTCATCTCATGTATATGAAGTATAGTCTCTATAACACATTCAAAAGCACTTCTGCAAAAAAGAAAAAAAAAGGCTCAGAAGTATATGTACTGACATCACAGCTAAATGCTTACTACAGTGATGAGGGTGTAGATTATAGACAAAACAGTATTAACAGCTAAATCAAGATGTTGATTATTCTTTCAGAGATCAAATTACATTGCCAGCCAAACCTCCTCCCCCTCCTCAAAAAAATTCCCAAACCCAACAAAACAAGAAAGCAGAGTTTATTTGTGTTTTTTCATTAAGTGAAGCAGGTAATGTAGGCTATCTACTCTTCTCCTTAGATTACCATGTAATGTAATCCTGGGGTAAAAACAGTAGGGAAGGAGCTGACCTGTCTTAAGTGTAGTTGAGCTGCTGAGAAGGGCAGCAAAAGGCAAAGGAAAGCTGTGGTAGGAGCTCACCAGACAGCCAGTGCCCATCACAGAGAGACCATCCGAGCCCGTGCACATACAACTTACCATCCTGCCTTAATGCTGTCCTCTCTCACACTGAGCTGGTGTGGATCCCTCTCTGCTGGACCTGAAAATGAGCACACTCTGGTCCCTTGAAGAGCTGCATGCAGGATTCCAGTTCACCTTTAAATAGTCACATTATAGCCATTACAGCTAGAAGGGGCTGGAAAGTGACTGAAGCCAAGTGCCATCACAATCAGTTCTCTGTTTTCTTGGGAAAATGTAATCTCACTAGGGAGAGATATGAGATTGGCCATCTCCTCACTGCATTGTTTTACAAGAATTTATGGGTGGGGTTGAATCTTTTTTTAGAAGAGACATGATTTGATATTTTCCTTTCAGGGAAAAAAACCCCAAACCAAACCAAAAAAAAAAAACCCAAACTAACAAACACTACCCCCCACCCCCAAAAAAACCCAAACAAAACTCCCCCTAGAAATCACCCCACATCAGTTGCTGAAAGCTTCCAGATTCCTGATGATCTCTGCACCTCCTAGATGGAGATAAATCTCAAGAGAACTCCAGGCCAAGAATAAGGCTTGTAATTTACCCAGTTGTGTCTTTTTGCTTGTCTGTGTATAGGAACATAATTAAGGGGTTGCAAAAAGTTCCAGTGAATCCCTTCTAAGGTGGCTCACACAAAATGGCCCTGATAACCTCCCTGTATTTTTTTTCATTGTATGGATGAGATCATGTTTGTTTACATCTTGCAAAATGTAACCAAGGTCTGACTTAGCACTTTTCCAATGCCTCTAGAAGGCTATAAAATGAGTTTTAAGTTCCAGAACTTCAGCACCATATATTTTGATGGCATTAGGCTTTACATATTAACTAAGTGTTGAAAAGACATTAAAAATATGCATCACCTGAGGTACTGAGATTTAAATGCCCATTATAAAATGAATCTATGATGACTGGATTTTAATGTATTAATAATTATTACCCTATTAAAACACCGTATTATCAGTTTTGCAACACTAAATTATGGCATTATTCTACCCATAATTAAACAGTACCACTGTAACCTTTTTTTAAAATCTTGACTATGTCAAGTTTCTGCTACAGGGTCAATGCCTTCATAAAAGTGTACTACAGGGAAAAATACTGTCAATTTATTTCTGAATTTTCATAATTAAAGCTACTGCCTATGCATGCTGCAGCAGAAAAAATTAACTGCAAAAGTATACAGCTTGTGTGCTGTCATGTCAGAAGTACATGGTAGGTGTTTGGAAACCCAGCACAATTGGTTTCTTTCATCATTATGGAAGTCACTTTTTTGTAATTCAAGATGAATGCCAGACAAGAACCATTGTTATAGCATTTCAGAAGAACTTAACTCAATTGTGAGCTAAATATAAGTTCTCTTAGCTGTCAATTTTTCATGCTTATAATCTGATCTGATCATGGGTGATTTTCACTTTTTCTAACAAGTAAATAGATAGTGCAGCTCAGTAAGAAGGTCCTGGGTACTAAAAATATACATGTCTCAAATACATGTAAGTATGTGTTAATTTTCAATGTACAAAGATTATTTCAGCAATTTTTATCCCAGAGAAAATTCAGATTTGAGCAATCAAAATATTCTGGGTCATGGCCAGAGATGATCATCTGTGCTTTATGCAGCACACGCATGTAATACACCTGGTTCTAAACACGGTACTGTCCCCTCCTTTCAGTAACTGTTACCATGCATTATAAACTATCACATTTTGGGAGAATCAGGGCATAATTTTAAATTAGGATTTGTAGATAAAACTGGTTTAATTTCTAGAAGTCAAGTTCTTTTTTATTCCCACCCCAGAAGGAAGGATTGGAAAAGAAAGCAAACAGCTTTCTCTTTCTAGGTAGGAAGAATAAAATAATACACCAGAAACTAAACTCTTTACAATCTTCTCCACGATGTTGCATCCCTATAAATGACTTCCAATGGACAGAACCACAGTGTATTTACTGTTTAGGTAAAACACAGGAAGGGATTTTGCACGATACTCTTTCAGCCTAATAATTTACTTCTTAGCAAATTCTGGGGTACTTTCCCTACATCAACTCCCAGTTGTTTCCAGGCTGTTTCTACTCATCAGTCTTCTCTCTCTGCTGAACACCAGTGGCTTCCATAAAATGTGTTCACATTTTGAACACATTTCACTGGCATATTTCTAGGAATATTGAGAGCCAAATGACCAACCTAACATGAATAAAACTTAAATTTCTCTCTTAAAAATCACAAGTAATGCTGAAACTGTATGTCAGATGTTGCAGTGCTTTTGTTGCTGGGCACAATTTAGAATTTAAAATGTGATATGGAAGACAAAAAAAGACAAGAGAAGTTTGGAGTGCAAATATTCTTTGGTTTACTCATTAAAACAAAAGGACACAGCAAACAGCAAAACACTGGCAATTAAATAAACAGCAAATTCTTTATATGCTTCCTAACAAAAAGTCTTTGGCTGTTTGAAATGTATTAACTTCATGCTTTTAAGTACATTACAGTGTCTAGAAAGTCACATTTTATATCCCCAATGTCAAGGCAGAAAGAAGATGAGGAAGAAAAAGAAGGATAAAAGGTAGGAAGTAAGAAAAGAAGAAAAAATTTATTCAAAATTCCATTTTTCCATTAGTTAAATATATAACACAACGATAACACTAATTTCTGTTTCTACTTTCATTGTACACAAAGCAAATTGGCTTGCAATTTATTTATCAACTTTGGTGAATTCACATCATCATACACATCAGACTAGTATATCAAATATACTGACTCACATCTTTTTGAAAAGAATTGTGACCCTTCAACCCAAATGACTGATTCTATGATTCTACTAGCAGAATTCTAAAAATCTTAAGGAATTGCACAGAGAAGTCACTGTGTTTTATCTTATCAGAGGCAGAGTTTAAATTCTGTACCACAAGCAGTTTCTTGGGAATGCTCTTCCCCGGTTCAGCTATTTTCCTGTAGCTTATTCCTCAAATAATCCCCATGTAGTCAAAGGAAGCAAGCACCTGTGCAGGTGTATAAGGATCTCTACCTGGGAGATCCTGCCTTGCAGACAGGAAGTTTTCACCTCTGAGCTGGAGATGCACAAGCCTGCTGTTAAGACTCTACGTGACAGCATCACTGATGTTATTTAAAACTCAATGCTTCATAATGGCAACACTAGGAAGCTGTTATCTGTGCAGAGAGCATAAAAGACTATAACTGAATCAAATATGTCTATTTTACAAGTAAATGAAAGAAATTACAGAGTGTACCATCACCATGATAGTCTGTTACCAACATTACTGGATTCTGATAGTTTAGAATTAATTCTGTAAATCTATGAAAGATGCGGATTGTCTGACAGCATATTGTTTTGGTTTGTTTATCTATCCTGCAAGACTCTTACTCTACTTGAACCATTCTGTTTGATTGTCTTTATCAAGCTATTTCCATAGGCAAAGCACAGTAAAATGTCATGTGCAGTTTCTCTTCCAGATGGACTGTGAATAGCAACAGATAGCGCATAGTAAGAAATCAATTAATAAAGATACTTAGGAAATATTTGTCATCATGTTAAAAAACCTCTTTGCATGCTCCCTTATTCCTTCATAAATCAACAGTGTTCCATCTACAAATAACTCATAGGCAGTCACCTCTAATACAGGTACTTATATGTTCCCCTCATCTAGCATTTTGTTGACCCCGTCACAAAGTTTCTGCAAATGGATTTTATAAGGTCCAAAGGGATTGTACAAGGCAGCCAAAAATTCACAATCAGAGAAGTGATCAAACACGTTGTTGACGCGTCCGTGTGACTTCGCAGTTAGGTGACGCTGAATGATTTCGTGAAGCAGCTCTCTACATTCATTTAACAGTTTGGACAAAAAGTTCCTGTCAAAGGTATAATCCACCTGATGGAAACTGACCACGGTCTTAGCCAGCTGGTGAACCTTCTTCTTGAATTTCTCCATCAGTGCTATTTCATCCTGATTAAACTGGTTGTTCCTGTAGAGAATTGCCAGTTTAAGGACTATTTTAATGAGGTTTTTGATGATCTTCTCTGCTTCTTTTTTGTTTTGTGTATACTCCTTCGTTACTCTGTAAAGCTCATCTAAAACATCACTGCTTGTATCATCGATCAAAGTAGTTGCTATTGATTTGGACACCATTTTTCCAAGGATCTTCTTCTGGGCCTGAATGGCCAGACTTTTGGAGTTGAAGACATCTGTGGCCACTAGGAGAGGAAAAAAAGTATGCAGTCAGCATTTCCAAACAGTCAGTCTCTGGACAGCAAGTTGAGGAACATTTCTATGTTTATACATTCACGTTGGTCTTACTAAATGTCACAAAAATAATGCAATGTAGTTGCAGAAAAAAAACATACTGAAATCCCTAAAACTCTGTTCTCGTTAGGTTTACATTCTTTCAGACTGTTTTACTTTTGAGAAAATGCCAACTGAACTTGCTCAGAAATGGTTTAGAAGATCTCTCTATATATGGATTGATGGAATTTCAAATTGAGGCAATAAAACTGCCCTATTAGATCAGATGAGTCACAAATCTAATCTGATTCTCGGATTCATAATAAAATCTGATACCAGGATTCTCCCAATGTCATGACAAATAATCACTGCTACTCAAAGATAATAATTCAGTGAACCGACCATTATAAAGCCTTTTCCTGCTTAGCATTTTACATGATCAGTGAATGCAGACACTACACATTATTTTTTTTTTACAGATCTATTTTATACATATCTACAGCTATCCATGCAGAACTACAAAAGAAAGACAAAAATCCATGCTCAGCAAACAAGACTGAGATTATCTGGATGGAATTTGAAGACTGTAGTCTTCAGAAGAAAAGCAAGTACATATTTCCTATGTATGTCCTATACCTAATGCAGAAAAAGCATGAAATTAACTTTCTAGGGACTGTCATAACACTTGTGAGTGTAACCTTCTAAAAGTATCTGTCTGTGAAGTAGATCCTAGACCACATTTCCACCTTTAAAACCATGTTTGATTGCACTAATACACCCAGTGACTGGTCTGTACTTTTGTTCAGATACTGAAAAGACCCCAAACAGTCCCTCAGAGACCTGACTTGTGAAATGTTACAATGCGTTCTGTTGTCAGCCACAGTTTCTTAACTTGGCAGCACTCTCCCCACGAAGACACACGAGAGTTTGTAATTTCAGGTAGGATTGTCTGGGAAATGGCTGCCTTTGTGCTGCAGCTCTCCTGGAGTCTCAGACGGGGAAAGGACGGCTACATCTGTTTACATTTACTATACATATGAAAGGTTTGCTTAGCAAACACAGGGACTGGAAATATTTTCTTTTTTTTTTTTTTCTTTTAATCAAAACATCAACTCTGCAGATGTCAGACAGTAAGTCCCTGAATTTGGAAAAGATTTCCTCTTAACTGCTGGTATGTGGGCAGCTGGGTGTGTTCAGACACAGGGTGCCTCAGGGGTTCCAGCAAATAGAAGAAACTTGTCCTTCAGGACATGAAACACAAAGCTGTATTTTTAATTCAAGAGTATCTTTGAGAAACTTAATAAACAAGCTCCTTTTTTTATCATCCCATGAACTTTCAAGCAGGTTTGTTTGTTAAAAGTTTCAGTGCATATCAGCATTTTGTTTTGAAGCATGAAGTGTCTGAGCCCATTTTTTTAAATCTTTACTACAAGAGGACACTCAAAAACCAAAGAACCCCTTGTTAACTATCTTGGGCAAAGCACTCAAGATCACAAGACAGACACACTTCTCAACCACAAAGATACAGGAAGACATTAAAGATGCTGAGCAGTCATTCTGAACTGAAAAGATTTGATTCACTTTCTGTGTTTTTAAAGCTAAAACTGCAACGGTTACTATTAAAATAAAACTAATCCAAGTTTTCCAAAGGGTGGTCAAAGAACTCAACAGCCAATGCTTTACAAAGATCTACTGATGAATGATAACATTTTTTTCCCCTCCCAAAACAGGAATATCAATTCTTATTTAATAACTTTTATTACTTAAAGCCTTCTTATGATGTCTCCTTTCTGACACTCCACAGGTGTATATAGATGTTCCTACTAATACCAGTTACTGTTTCAATGTTATCTCCCAAAAATTCGCAGAGAAAAACTTACATGACACAATGTATCTGCATTTTTAAGCATTCTTTCCCAGTATGCTGTAGGCATTCTTATAAAATAATATCACACAGAATGCTCCACTGTAATTCCAACCTGAACAATTCTATATTTCTAAATCCACATAACCTTTCTCCAGCAAGTCATGCAAACATTCAGATATGGTTCGAATATAATAACCTGCAAAGTATCAATTACAAGAAACTGAAAACATGGCAGTGTCCTAAATATTTTAGTTTTTCAACAAGAAAAACTCTTCTATTACATAATTTTACATAGTACAGCTCAACATGTAGTTAGTTACCTTTGCTAACCAAAACAGGAATTGCTCCATTCCAAAAGCTTAATGGTACTTTTCCAAAATCTGTCCAGATTTTGAGGCTATCCACCATGGCTTACTTTCAATCTACTTTGCTAAAAGTACATCAGAAGTCAGCTCCATTTTCCCTGTGCTGTTACATAGGTGCTAATTCAATTGCTAAATACGTAAATTTCATAGTTCAGTATTTCAGTAATCCAAAGAGGAACTTGCTAACTCTTTGCATTTTATAATCAGAATTCTTCCTCCTTACCAATGACAGAAAGACTTAAAAAAGGCTTGAATAAAACTCAGTTTAAGCAGTAAGACTATAGAGCTTCTTCAGAATGAACACACATACTTCCTTAAACAACAGTAAAACTATTACTTACTTGTTCATCTAATGTAATTGCAGTTTTTACACTGACAGCAGAAAGAGAAGCAAAATACCCAAGGTGAGGACTGGCCTGTGGCGTATTTATTCCGGTAAATCCAGCGCACGCCTTATCGTGCGCTTTGAAACATTGTCAGAAGCTATCACAGAGCGAACACAGCGTTTTCCTCCTCACTGTAAGGGCAGCTCTTCTCAGCTACCTTTCTCTCCTGCCTGCAGTGCTTCATTTTGCTCTGGCACCTCGAAATGCAAAAGTACATGGCAGTGGTTTCACTTCCTCGCAGAGAGAGCTGAGAGGAAATTGCAGCGCTGAGCCAGCAGTGCAACTCCGCGGGCTGTTCCTGCCCACGGACAGCTGGGACAAGTCACAGACAGGGAGCAGAGGAAAGTCCTGAGCCTCGAGAGGACAGCCAACGTGTCCAGGAGAGGTTAAAACATTAACCTGGTGTCTGCGAGTGCAGATGCTCGGAGCACCAGAGGTGACTCACAGGTGGTGCAGCATTCCCAATGTGAGGGCTGCCAGGCACCCCCTTTCAAACTTCGACTGCAATTTCACCTGAAAGTGCACTTTTATACAGCTACTAGGGATGGCTGTGTGTGTGGCCACCTTTGAAAGTGACTACAACAGCTGGCCTGGGGGTCTGACCACACCTTTTGTATTGACAGGTTACATCCTTGCACTTTAAACTGAAATTGTGTCATTTCTCTGGTGACCTGCAGGTGACTGCTCTAATTCTAAGGATCTCAGAGTTTGATTTACCTCATGAGTGCTCCTTATAGCTCCAATTTCTTTCCTCTCCAGTTTTGCACCTTACTTTTTAAAAGGTTATCATCAAAAAATACCACTTTGAAATCAATGGGATGTCATTTTCTGCACAAACCACATAAATAAGCATGATTATGTACAGTAAAGCCACACCTCCAGAGGAAAGTAGTCCAAGAGGAAAGGCGCTCAGAGGAAATCCTGCTTCCATTACTTTGAAATTCACAGGATCAATCTGAGGAATAATGCAGACATCTGCAAAATCTCCTAATTTATTATCTAGATGAGAAAATGAGGTGATAGAGACAGCCCTCCTGTGAAAGTTGTGAGCTTAGTGATTACGAAACTTTTTCATTTTCACAGCCAAGCACACAGTGGTATTTTGTGTATTAAAATGAATAAATACTGGACATGTAGAATTCTGGATGTGTTTTTCCGAAAATATTCTACCATAGAGAGGTTTTCCTTAAACTGTGGTGGAATTGTAAACCTCCAGTGAAAATTTTAAATTGTGGTTCATAGACTCTCAGGAGACTGCTATAAAAGTACAAGAAGGCTCATGCTTATGGCTGCAACGCTGACTTTTCCCTCATGTGGAAGCTAGCACACCTCCCTCTGTACTGTGGCAAATGACTACTACACTATTACCACATACCCTATGTCTCAACTTTAAATTAAAAAAAAAAAAAGAAAAAGAGAAAAAAAGATAGTATCTGGGAAAAAAAAAATCCTCTTTTTTTTTTTCCACAACAGTCCATGGTAGATTCAACATCACTTGCAGCTGAGTGTATGCAATCCCATGTACATTGACAATGAATACTTGAGTCACAGAGTATTTTTAAACTTCTCATAATGAAGGAGCAGAAAAAAGGCATCCAGCAAAAAGGTACAGGGAGCCATCATAAATTCCATGGCCAATCAAGGCCTGAGCTCTCTGATACTCACTGTGTTGATACAACAGTCCCAAAGGAAGAGAAGATGTGACTGAAACGCTGCTGCCTGAGACCCAGCTCTCATTTTAGTGACTGGCACACCATGTGCTGCACGAGTAAGGCCCAAAATTACGAGGGTTTTTGGGTAAGGCACAAAGAACACTGACAAGGGCTGGGGAGGAAAGAGACAGCACTGACTGAGGGCTTCAGGCAGCATTTAAAAGACTACCACATAGCATTGAGAAATGTGGCAATGGATTTCCTGCCGGGAATCCTGTGTGGATGTGTGTGTTTGCCTCTCTGCAGACTGTGAGTGAGAACTGCAGCTAACAGCCTGCACATGCCATACAAATTGCATGTTCAGTCAGACTCCTGTAGTGAAAGAGCACCATTTCCCTGGAGGGAGGCAACTTGGAATCAAGTGGAATTAGCGTTGTGCTGAGTGTATGTGACCATGAGTCATGCACCTCCAAAATCATGAGATTGCCTAGATATGAAGGGATAAAAGAATTACCAAAATCTTTTATCTTTTTTTTTTGTCTTCTGCTTTCTGGGTCTTTATAGGTCTACCTTTATTTACAGGAATGATACAGGCCAGAAACATAACGAAAAAAAAAAAAAAAGCATATAGATATACTAATTCATGTATAAATACAGGACTTCAGTAAGGTAAAGCCACAGTGGTGATAAACTACAAGAATTAGTATCAGGAACAAACAAGCCCTGAAGTACAAAATAGGCAGAAATAGTTATAAATAGTTGTTACCAGGGCTGTAGCAATTTTCACAATACACCTATTACATGACAATATGATTAAAAAACATGAGTGGTAGGATATAGACTATGAATTCTTCAGATATGAACAAGTTAAGTTGATTTTTCTAGGTGCCACATGATATATATAGCTTCTTCTTAATAACCATTTGAGTGAGTCACAGTTTCAAAAAGGTTTTTTAATGCTGTTTTCTTTTTTCTTTTTTAAGAGGAGAGTCAGTGTTTTGATTCTTATCTAAGTGCTTCAAAGTTTCCTGGGTGAAAGGTATGCTAAAATCCTTACAAACCTTCCCGAAATTCTTCCAGAATTCCTCCCGAAAATACAGCAGCTCCCAAATGGCCACTTCAGTACATTGGCCAGTCTCCATGTTCACAAGCAGTTTTTCATTTATTGGCTTTTCAAAAGCTGACGAAAACTGAGGCTTGTACCAGACATGCAAGACCAGAAGCACACTGAGAGCTTTCACTCTTCAACCTCAGACACTGGGACTGCAACTTCACAGCTGGCTGAGGGCAGGAGTGGGAAGAGACCAGGACAGCCACAGAGTTTATTGATAGAAGGACATCAGCAGGGCAGGTAGGTTGGGCAAGTGGAAAACCCTGAGAGCAAATGGCTAAGTACAGGAGGAGGAATGTAAAAAAAAACCTCAACCAAGGGCCCTGTACAGTACTTGCTTCTTTCACATACCCTTCTACTTTTTTAATTCATGTACACAAGGTCCTTATTGGAAGATCAAATATTTTACTTGGCACCTTGTGTTTAAAAAGCGGGATTTTTATATGAATACCAATTTTAACTAGAAAATAGTTTAAACTAAAATTTTCAATGCATACAAAGCGTTCTTTCGTGAGTAACATTTGCCTACCGTTCTTCTAACAGGTAAATTGTACTAAATTCTCTCTCGCCATAATTGTTACCAACTGAGCACACGATGAGAATGTTAATTATTCAAGCAATGTGCACTAGTTTTAGCATTCACACTGGAAGACTTTCAAAAGAAAAAACACCCCATCTGAAGCCAAGCCTAATGCATGGCAAATAGTGCATGAGCAGTCCTATGGGATTTGGAAGTCAGCTGTGAGGCTGCAAGTCACTCTGGAGCAACAGTTAATCGAGCAATTTGAGAAAAAAATATGGCTAATGAAGCGCTTTTGAAAACACAGAATATGTCAGTATGATCTACATACTCATACTGAAAGTGAGCACATATTCAACTGCAGAAACATGGGAAAAATAAAAGCCAACAAACACAATTTGGAACAGCTTCTTTTCACTCAATAAAATGCTCAGTAAGTCATTGCCAATATGTTTGCAAAATGCATGTGATATTGTCATATGCTTCTGGATTTTGCTATTCAGTTCTAATATTAGTGTATTAAAATGTCCAAAATTTTATGAGAGCAAAAGATGATCCACATTCTAGCTGCAAAAACAAAACCAAACCATTCAAAAAAACAGGAAACAAAATACTTTTTTGATCAATAGGTGAGAAGAATTGCCAAAAAATGTACCTGAAGGTTAAGGCTGATTGGGTAGCAAGGAATGATGCTATTTCCAAAAAGAATGTTGCAGAGTTTTGCAGTCCCATGGGAGCAGTCAGTGCCAACAAGTTATTCTGGTTTTACATGCTTGTGCTTCCCACAGCCAGCCTGTGTATCACATGATACATATACTGTAGCTGATTTAGAAATTGTAAAAAGCCTTCTAAAAGCCATTTTCCCCAAAACCTCTGCATGGGTTTTAATTAACAGTGTAGCTTTAAAAAGAAGAAGAAAAAAATCAGACTAACTTCTGATGACTGCTCTCAGAGTATTTCAGAGATATTAAACCAAGAAAATGACAGTCACACAGAGCGGTGTCATGAACTTCATTTGGTATTTCAGTCCTCTGCCACCATTTGTTAATTTGTTATCCTTTTTGGAATGTAACAACTGGTGCAGTGCTGTTAAATACACAGCCTGTATATTTCAGCTGTTGGCCTTTTCAGGGCTGTATCAGGTTCCTCTGTATCTACCAGGTGTCCATGTACAGCTGTAACACTGACAAATATTTTCACAGGAAATAAAGTGTATCTTACGTAATTCCTTCCAATCAATCAAAAGCAATGCAGGTACTCTGTATTTTGTCCAGCCTTAGAAACACACACCAAACTGCAGCAAGGCAACAGTGACAAGGTCCCTAAGCCAAGTGGCATCCAAAATTTGAAATTTAAAAAAGTGGTACCTAATTGCTCTTACAGCCATCCTGGCAAAAAGAGTTTTTTCTCACAAAAAATAAACCCCAAAACACTTATCTGGAAGGTCCAGATGAGGTGCCAATCTGGCATGAGAGGGACAGGGAACTCAACCACTAGGCAAATGTCACAACCTGGCTGTCAAAATGCAAAGGGCACGTACCTGAATCACATGTAAAGAAAGTCAAAGCAAAGCCTTTGAGAGTTCAAATGGCACAGAAGTTTGTGAGGGATCTTACAATGTCTTTGAAACTAGTTAATAATGTTTTTCCTGTATTTCTCGTTCTGGTTCTCTGTTCTTCTCCCTGTTGATCTACAGCTGCACTGCCTGTTTCTTACAGAGAGGATGGGAGTCCCTCAGTATCTGTCTTTCATTGTAATGTTTAAATTAGACTGGATTGCCATCATTCACTTTATATGTGTGTGTAAACATACACATAAAATGTGCCAGCTACATAAAATCTAGTAGTGATTCTCAGGGCATTCAGTTCTCAGGTGTCTGGTTGGTATATTAATTGTCAATATCAACACTGAAATGTAAATTGTAAAACACAAGAAAATATCCCACCTAAGAAATTTTCTTATCAGATATTGGCTGTTCTTTAGGCCTAAACACCAGTGATACCCTTCATCTCTTTTTCAGTTGGTTTTTTTTTTTCTTTTCACTACCCTTTTTCCTGTTTTGTAGCACAAAGGATAAATTTTGTGGCATTCAATGCATGGCTGTACAGAGAACGTGTGCTTTGCCTACCTTTCATACCAGTTACTCATGGCATCTGTGATTATGGAAGACTACATTTGGTGGCTGAAATGGTAATCTTCTCTGCACACCTAACATGTTTACTTTCCTCTTCCACAAAATAAATCAACCCCTGAGTCCTAAGTTCTTTTCCCATTACTTCTCAGCTACAGCCTGTTTCCTCTGTGCCCATACTACAGCTGCCAGGACCTTTATCCAAACATCCAGTTGTGAAACCAGTGCTGGAGTCTTTTCTCTTCTTCACTTCTCTATCCCTCGCTGTCAGCTCAGAACACGCTCTCCAAGACCCAAACACACTGTTCATCTTTCACAGGCTTTGCTTTGACTCCTCTTTGTTTCCACTAGTGACACCCAAACCCACCTTTAAAATACTTGACTTAACAACACCAAAACTCCCAAATGTACATTAAGACTGTCAAAACACCAGTCCACCTTCCCCTCATATCTTAAGAGTTTGGTTTTGCTTATGTCATTAAGCTCTAGTGGAATATAAAACATAAGAGATAAATTAGGTCTTCAATATTGTTAGCAACTTAATCTTCTGTAAAATTGAATCTTTGGTAAACATTGTCTGACACTGTCATTCTCTTTTATATTAGGAAGCAGTATTATTTGGATACAGAACTTTGTTATCTCGCAAAGCAGTAGTAATCCTATTTATTTTTAAAGGTCACAAGTATATTTACTGACTAAAACCTGGACAGCCTCCAGAGGCCCCTTTTCAGCCTCAACTCTTCTGTGATTTGTAAAATTGCATCTACTTCGTAATTCCCTTCTTGGGGCAAAGCATATGAGACTTGACTGCACTGGTTTTTACAGCTGTGGACTGCTGCAGAATTTGACCATTTAGCTTCTTTACTTCACACTGGCATCAAATGACATGTTCAGCTAAGTGATGGACAGCACTATCAGCTATGAAAGGACACACAATAGCAAGAAAGGTCGCTGTACCTTGAGATTTCCAAGATGATTACCCATGGCAGGAAGGAGAGAATGCAAATTTGAACCCCGAGAAGGAAAGCCCTCAAGTGGTGAATAGAAACACCATCAATCTAATTTTCAAATATTTGCACTGAAATAAAAATGTCAATACTTTCCTCTTTTCCTCACCATACTCCTGTCCTCTCCTCCCCAGCAGCATGGCATTAGGTAACAAGCCACAACTATGGAATCAACATTTAACTGCAAGTTACATCTGTTTCAACTGATTTTGATACCAAATGCTTGTTGCAAAGAAAAGTGAGTTTAAACATATATCCAGGATGCAATGCCTTGCATCACAGAATTTAAATCTCTAATTTCCAGCATTGAGGACAAGGCTGTGAGCTTGATGAGGACATCTTACCACAAGTCAGACTTTATTCCTGCCCCTTCCTGAAGTATTCACCATTTCTGTTTGCAGATGCTCAAATTTATGATTCATTGTTTCTAGTTCCTAAAGTCAAGTCTGCATCACTGTTTCATAGTTAACGTTTTTAAAATTAATGTTTTTAAGTGAACAGAAACAACCATTCATTTTCTTATTTGCAAGCAGTAAAAAATAGCCTTTGGAATCATTAGCTGAAATATTTGCCAGTGTCATCTGCTTACTTCGGTTAAGATTAAACCAAAATTTTATTCTTTCTGTAAATAAAATTATCCTTATAGAATAGTTTTGCAAAGTGGACATAGCAAAAGAAACACCATTCCTCATGAAAGCCTCAGGTTTTAAAACAATGGAGTTTCTGCATTTTTCAAAGTTTTCTCCACACCTCTTTGAAGTTAATTAAGTGGATGCTTGTCTGTGCATGCACTAAATCAGGGCTTTATTAATTCCTGTATGAATGTAAATGTTTGGGGATAGACTTGAGGGCATTACATTCTTAGAGATCCACTGAAAACACAGGGCAGCTAGAAATGCCTTAGAGAAACTTGCAATTACTGGCCTTTATAGATACATAAAATCATCTCAGAATATATCCCTGGAGTTTCAGGTTTCAAACCTTTCAAGGATAAATGCTCTTATATAAACGAGGTGCTTATTCCCACTTTACTGCAATTTATTCTCATTACTGCAAACTTCCAGCAGGAACAGGACTCTCTGCAGACACTCTGACATTTGTATATTATATGTCAAACTGAAATGTAGATTTTCCCTATTGCTATGCATCTTTCACTGCTAATCTGCACAGTTACAAACACTGATACTAAATTCAGCAAAATGCAGGGAAAAGTAAATTAGTTTCTACAGTCTGTATCCAGTCCTCTTTATTGCTTCTGCTGAAACAGTTCTGTGGGGGAGATTTTGAATCCCAAGTTCCCCAGACTGAATCCTACATGCCACCCAGAGATGTGAGCTCTCTACTTCTCACTGCCTGCCAGTCAAGCACTAGAAAGGAACCACACACCAGAACTGGGACAGGGAATTAACTGATGAAACTGAGTCAAATCACACCCCAACCCCGGCAGGGAATCTTAGGGACAAGAACAAACTTTGTGAGAAAACATCCCAAAGCTGTGAATGTAGAATGAGTATCTCAAAGAACCTGTCTCCCAGTTCCTCTCCTTCTCCCTCAAAGTAAGACTGTCTCCAAATGACAACGGGTTTAAGGCTGGTGCTTTTGCTGACATGATGGTTAAAACAACCAGGTTTTTGGCAATTGGATTTTATTGCTAATCCCCTGTTCTGTAGTCATGACAGAGATGCATCCACAAAACAGGAAGTGTACACCTATGATTAAAAAACACAAGCAAAATACAATTATGCAAACCAAGAAAACATGAACATCTGTAACCTTCAGTTTTCCCCCCATGAAAAAGAACCCTTAATGTCAATATGTATAAGGCTGTTGTTCAGATTAGTGCTGCTCATTAATGCAGAACAGTCAGTTTAAGCACTCAAATTTCTTACACCCTCATAAACAGCAACTGCTACTAATAACAGTACTACTGTTGGATACTCCTGGATCTATGGAGTATCTAACCAATATGCAAACATGACAAAGTAATCTTTAAATATGAAAGTAAAATTAATTTTTTCTTTAAAGTCATTATGAAATAAACTATTACTTCTATTGAGTGTGGGAAAATGAAAACTAGAAATTGTTACATGAAATAGCATAAAAGCCTTTCATACCTCTTTATGAAATGCTCTCCTCTTACCACATTTTGTAATCTAACTGTAGCAAAAAATTAGTCCAGAGGTTTGAAATAACACCTGCAATATAGTTTTAATTGCTTTATTTATTATTAGAGGGACACTAAATGACTGAGTGGAGAGGGGATGCATTTTGTTTCTCAAAAAGCAGCATTTAACAACTCTTCTGAAACTGTAATATTTAACAGAAGATTTGACCAAATGATAAATTGATACTGATAAAAAGAAATCTCATGTGTGGTTTTGGATGAAAACTGCAAATGACAATTAGTGTTTCAGCATTACATTTTCCTTAAGCTAGTCCTGGCTAATGTATTACAAAACACTCATTATTCTTAGAAGCAATTCATTTAGCCTATTACTACACTTGGAAGTAGTACTGGTAAAGAATACAGCTTTACAAACGTGTATGTGCAAGGCCCTTCCCTTACCCAGACACTTCTTTTGATTCTGCTGAGGTTCTCTGACTTTGCTCCTGGTCTCCAACCTCTGCCTCATTTGTGGCAGTCCACAGTTTGCAAAGTCCCCAGGGAAAAGAACCCAAAGGTGTTAAGTACAACAATACAGCAAATGCTACCATCAACAGACAAATGAAAGGAAGACTGGGAAACTGAGACTCCAGCACAAGAAACAACTTTGGAAGATGAAAAAGTACTGGCAGAACTTGAAAGCAAAGCACTTTCTTCCTTTATGTGGAATACTGTGAACAGTACTGGGCTCCCCAGGATCTCCCCAATAAAGGAGCTGCCAAACTGAAGCAGGGCCTACGGACTGTCACCAGCATGGTGAGGAAGGTGGAGCTCCTGATCCCAAAGAGGATGCTGGGTTTGATCAAAGTAACAGTGGCCCTTACCAACCTGTGTAATCTGTTACTGAATTGTTAGGGAGTAGACAGAGCCAGGCTCTTTTTGAGGGTGCACAGCAAAAGAGAAGAGGGCAAGAGCCACGAGCAGCACCAAGGGTTATTCTCACTAGGAATGACCACCTTCACAGCAAGAGTGGCCAAATACTGAAGGACTACAGACCTGGTGGTACCACCACTCTCAAAGGCACTACCAATGTGACTGGAAAAATCCTGAGCAACCTCATCTAACTTTGAATTTGGATCCAACTTTAAACCTGGTTCTGCTTCCAGTGGAAGGTTGTGCCCAGTGACCTCTAGAAATTCCCTAGAGACTCAGTTAATCTATGATTCTTTCTATCAACCAGATAGCTCAAGGGACTGTATCTTATTTGAAACTAAGCATGTGAACCTTGCAATTCATTTTGGATTAAAAGATTTGATTGCATAAGTATAATTATATTAATGGAATTTTCTCAAAGCAATCTAGCATTCAACCTTACAATCACAGCTAAATGATTAACCTGTTAAGTTTCAGTGATTCTCTGAAGTAATCTATCAGCTACAGCCTCTGTTTATCTCACAGCCTGTGCTCAAATTACCACCTAGCTTCCTCATCTGATCCAGCTGCACAGATTAATAAATACATGAGGTACAAAGTGTCCTGCAGAAAACAACTACTGCATATGGACTTCCAAATGTGTTATACAACAAAAAAAACACCAGCTCAACTAATTAAATTCTGAGCCTGTAGGAAAAGCAATCAGAGTGGCCATCTGATCCACTCACAAACAGGTTATCTCAAAGATGACCCTGATGGGGCCAGAAAAATAAAAACAACCGTTCTTTCAGTTTTGAAGGGGAGAGGTGCAGAGCTTCTTACAGAGGCTTAACAGTCTGAAGTCAGTGCTCTTACTGACAGATTCAAGGGCCCACATCTCAGTGAAGCTGCAGCAGCTGTGCTACAAACCATGGCAGTTGTCCTGCCCTCACAGCCCTTTATCTCCTGCATCTTGCTTCACTAAATGTACTATCCCTCTAACTACATTTTTTAAAAAAATCTAGCCATTCCAACTTGCCTGTATACTGTGCTCTTACTCCTCCACATTTCCCATTGCTTCTTCTTCATTAAGGTTTCGGCTTCTTGGTTTTCATTTTGCCCTGCTATTTGTACCTCTGGCAATGCTTTCCTCATGCATATGTGATATTGTTTTACAGCACCTGGTTAAGTAATAATTTTTTCTAACCTCTCACAAGCTTATTTTCTTTTTCCCTCCTTTCCTGTACTAGAGGGTTACTTTTTTCCCTATCACCCTGTCCTATTAATAATCCTAATTAACTATAGAAGGGATTGCACAAAATGCCAGATTGTCAAGAATTGCTATGATTTACGAAGCTGTGTACACGATATGCACAGCCAGCAATCTCTTCATTCTCTTCATCAGCACTAAGAAAGTTACATGTGAAATAAAAAAAAAGGTTCTCAAATTGAGTAATCAAGATCTCTAGCACATCTACTGGGGCCAAATAATTATTCCTGCTTCTGAACTGAACTGTCCAGACTACTCTCAGCAAAAGGCCTCTGTTTCACTGGCTTTAATGGTTTATGAAGATTACTGTTTTGACAAAGGAGGGTAAGCAAAGAGCAGGTGAAACAAAGGAAGCCCACATTTTTAGTCTTCGGGGTGAGAGCACAAAGTGAGTCAAATCTGTGGGTTTAAGTGCTAATTCCGTGCTCTACTTCTACAGTTTGGATTTCCCCATTCACTGTCATAAAATAAAGAAAGGTTCTAACAAATGCTGGTGTTGGAGTTAGTGGGATGGAGAAAGATACATTACAGAGTCCCATCGATGCTGCAGGTGGAGTAAGTGGCCTGTAGGAGCACAAGAGCTGTTGATTTGTTGTCTGACTGAACAGAATTCTAGCTTGGAAAACATTCACACACAAGAGGTGACTGCAAAAGGTCAAAGCAAATCCACGACTACTTACAGGAGGGAGTACTAACTTCTGGAAACAGTGATTGCTCTGTGATTTTATAACCCCCTGTGTTGTTCTGAGCTCCAAAAGGAGCAAAACAGGTGAGCTCATTCTTCAGTAATCTCATTTGGATTAAAAAAATGCTAATCATGTCTAAAAAAATCTCCAAGCACTTGGAGGAATGCAGTGATCTCTCCCTCTCCTGAAATGTGGTATTCAAAACTAAGTATGAAAAAGGTGCAATGCAGGCTCTCACTTGTGCCTGAGTTTGTAATGCAATATCCCTTGTTTTACAGGCTATGTGTTACATTCAATCTATTTTACTTTTCCTTTGAGATGTTAGACTTCTCCCCTGTTATTTTTTAAATATACTGCATAAAACCTGTAGAATGAAAATTAAGTTCTCGAGAGCTTTACATAAATTACTGTTTCCCTCTACAGAAGAAATACATCCACGTCACAATAATTTTGATTGGTATTGCCCTGTATTTTGAAAGGTGCACCCATGATACATAGTTTTAACACAACAGCATTAGTAACATTGCCTTCAGATCACAAAAAGCAATTCAGTCAAATCAAAGCCTGAAACCATTTGGTACCTTCCATGGCAGGTGACATGCCACCAATCATCACCAGAATGAAATTATGCCATGCAGTTAAGTGCTATAGCCTTCTTGTGGACTGTAACACACAGTTTCTTTCATCTGGGGCAAAAGCAATGAAAACAAGAAAATGTGACAGGGTTATTTATATCATGACAGTGGTTGGAATTTGAAAATGCAATACAGATTGATGCCATACAGACACATGCACATATTTACCACAGCACTGTGGGGCACAGGCAAACACAAGGATTGTTCTGAAGTTTCTGAGCAGCGTGGCGTGAGGGGAAAAAACCTGTTTCATGTTCCCATTTCTAATCTGGACCACGAAGACATCAAAGGCAGAAGCTGAAAACCCCACATACACTGCTGCCTACCCTACACCCAGCAATTAGGATAATATATAGTGGGGTAATGCCTGTCTTCTAGCAATGTCTTTTTATTCTGTGTTCCTGTTAAAAAAAAAAAGATTTTACTTGAGGTCAGAAGCTCTACCTTTATTTGATTAATTACAAAAAGAAAATCTTTAGGAGTTTGCCATTCAAAATTGACCTTGATTTGGGGTTTCATTGTAACAATGGGTATAGTGCATTTTTACAGCAGTAAAGCCCATGATCTTGGATCTTGGTGTGTAGACTTTTAAAAATAATCCACACCAAATCTACTTTTATAGACATCCCAATGTTCTCCAGTTACTGCAATTCCCTTGTATAAAGTAGCTGAGAGTGCAGCATTGCTCACTTCAGCATCAGATCACTGGCAGAACATACACAGCGTTCACTGTTATTACTGCACCCTCAACTCCCTGTTCACTGAGGCTGATCTTCCAACACATGGTCTGGGAGTCATCCCTGGAAGCTGCAGCTGAACTTCAGAGCTACTCACACCCCCCTTCACCAGCTCCTGGCCACTTGAGCATCTCTGCATTAAGGAAAACAGAAAAATCTGCCCATGCTTACAAATATCATTAAACCAACGTTTTTCATGTAGCCTTCTCCTTCTCCTCCAGCCTGTAGCAGATCAGTCACTATACCCTTCATCACTAGCTTTGGCCTTGAAATGTACAGAATCTGGTAAAATAATTATTTTATAACATATATATAATATAATATATTGTACTCTCTACTCCTTCCATAATCAGTCACAGGCCTTTAACCTCTTAATTCCCTGGGTGGACCATAGAGTTTGGGAGCAAATCAGAATTTCTCGTTTCGAGTGATATTTAGTCTTGCACCTTAAAAATCAACTACCTCTCCTTTGGTAAACCAGTTAAAAATTATGTATCTTCAGTGTCAAAGGACTGAGCCACACATTCAATTTGAATTTGTAAAGCATCAATTTCTCTTTATGCAGAAAAGATAACTTCTTCATGAAACAGAGCTTGTTAGTTGAAAGACTATTTTACTATTTACATACACTGGATTACTACAAGTACACAGGTATTTGCCTATATTTTTCAGTATTATAGGCTTCCATAAATGTTCAATCTGACTAGGCAAAGTAACAGCTGCAATTCTACATTTTTACCTGTTAATCCCAGTTTTTTAATTCACATACACATTAAGCATCTCTTTTCTCATGCATTTTCTAAAGTGTTCTTTTAAAGATGTGAATATATTACCAGGAATACATTACAGACTGACTGAAAAACCTTCCCAGTGACATCTGTACCTCATCTTCCCACAATGGTTACTGTTTCATTTTCCATTCTAACACATCAAGAACAAAGAACAGTAAAACCCAAATATTCCCCAAGCTAAAAATAACTAATCAAAAAGCTACCCGTTTTTTTTCTGTCTCAGACACCTGCTTCAAATGCTTTTTTTTCAGCATGAAAATCCTGACATCTCAAATTGTTTATGAAAAAATGCTCAGAAAGGCAAGACTATTTAAGGGGATTTTCAGAATCAGAGTCATCTAAGAAGGCAAGACATTTCTTCAAACAATAAAATCTACATTTCAAATATAGCCAGCTTAGTACAACTGTCTGGAGCCTCTTGTATGAAACCAGAGGATCTTTCCTGCTATAGCATGCAAGCAGATCACTCCTGCTGTAAAACTGAAGGAGAATGCTCACATATTCTCTTTTTCAAAGTTTCTATAGAGAAATAATTTTTACAGTTCTGCTTTTCAGTACATCTGTCCTACAGAATCATCTGAGGAAAAAAAAAAAAAGAGCTGCCTTTTGGTTCAGCTGTTCATTTGACAAGAGGAAAAATACAAGGATTATTCTTATCAAAACAGAGGCTATTGGGCTCCATTACTTACCAGGTTCTACCAGCATTATTAGCATTAATTTTGATTCTGTGCAAGCAGACTTTTTTGCAAATTAACAAAACACTCTTTTTCAAGCAAGTAAACAGACAAACGTCCCTGGTAATGTTATACTTCAAGTGAAGGAAGTTGTACAGACTATGAGGGGAAAACCATCTGAAACATTCTGAAAAGTTTTTGTTTTCACCAAGTACAAAATGCTGAGGTCGCCTTGCTGCTCGTTTTTCTGTAGGGGTTTTTGAAGTTGTTTTTCTCAGCCATACTGGATCTCGGTATGTTCGAGCCTCCCTACGGACCATGTGTAACCATGAAACATCAATTCCATTCTAAGAAACCCAGCGTACAACCCCACCACTGCCCTGCTCCCTCATCTGTATAAACGCTCTTTTGTATATAGGCACTTTCAGGAAATTGCCCTCCTCCTCCCCTGCTTGCTCCCCACCGTCCGAATCCCTCTCACACCCCCCTCCCGATCAACACCAGGGAATAATTGCATTTTTGTTGGCGCACTTCCAGCCCCTCCACACGTTCCACTCCAGAAGCAGCGGCAGCAGCACGCTGTAGCTTTGGCAACTCCTCTGTTTTAACACACACACACGCAGTCATTTGCAGGGAAGTAAATCAGCATCAACCTTATTCCCAAAATAATGACCTTTCACTTCTCCCCCATGCAACTTCCTCTTTTGCTGAAAAATAAACTGCCTCCAAATGAAAGAAATCTTCCTCTTTCGACATTTGGCTACCAGTGTTTTGAAACACTGTTTCTTCCACTTATCAGTACTCCACGTGTGAGTAAATTACCATTGCCGAGACACACTGGTATCTCTGAGCGCCAACACTTCGGTCACTTCTTATCCCGCAAAATCGGCAGGATTTCGGATAGTTTCGCAAAGGCCTGTTCCCCTCCCCTCTGAAACCCGAAAGCTAAAGAGAGCAGAAACTCTCCTCCGCGCTCAGAGAAGCAGCGTGCACATTTCCTACGAAAATAGTTAAAAACCGTACCTTCCTTGGGTTCATCGGCTTCCGAACTCATGGTGCCGGGCAAGGCTCTGGGGACCAGATTAACGCTGACGTGCGCGCTGAGATGCAGCCGCAAGTCAACTTCTCTCCCTCTCCCTTTCTCTCTCTCTCTCTCTCAAAAAAANAAAAAAAAAATTTAAAAATAATAATTAAAAAAAAAACCAACCCCCCCCCCACAAAAAAAAAAAAAAAAAAGAAAAGAAAAAAAAAAAGAGGGTTGGGGTTCTGAAGGAAAAAGTCTACGAATTCAGCAAATCACAACTAACCTACTTGAAAAGGATCCCGCCCCTTTCTCAGCTGCGCACCAGCGACTGTCTGACAAAACAGCACCTTCAGAGGAACCCCGGTTTTACTCGCCAGCTGTTGCCGTTTATGAATCTTATTCTCCCCCGTCTGTAGGAAGGGTGGAGTTTTCACTTGTTGCAGCTTGCCAACGTGGTATGATAAAGCAAGCAGGAGAGGCCAAAAAAGCCCTGCCTGCAGAGCAGTGTCTGATTGCGGTGACTGACAATTCACACTGGGGCTCCCTTAACTTGCAGGAAAATCTATTTTAAATAGTTTTATTTTTAAGCCCAAGTTGTGCATTTCAACACTGTTTGCTATCTGGAATTACTTCTGTAGCCTCTGTAATTACACTGACTAATACTGGATGACTTAATACATGCTTAAAGATGAGAAGTAACAGCCTTCTTTGAGGTAATTTAAGCAAAACAATATTTTCACTCATGCTGAGTGCCTGGTGCCATCTACCCAGAGACTAGCAATTTACCTTACATTCTAGGAAAAACTATCTGGGTTTCTTTGTGCTACAGTTACCCCGCACACATCTCTGAAAAGATTGATAATTTTAACATATGATGAAGCGTTAAGGTGCAGGGTCTCTTGCAGCCACCTCCCAGTTTGCAGTGTGTCACACAGTGCAAAACCAGGGGCAATTACTTGGAAGCCTATTCTCCATTAGCACAGCCTCCAGTAAAATCACTGTCCTAAGGAGCCATCTTTCCCTGCTTACTCATTTAACAGATTTTTAGCACGGTGAACAGGACAACACCTCTCTGGAAACATGACTGCTCTGACAAAGGGAGAGGTGTGGTCTCCCAGCCAAGGCCTGATGGCACTGCCAGCTCCAACATGCAGTCCAATTCCCACCTACCTCTCTGTCTCACGGGGTTAAATGTGTGGGCCTGAAGGGCTGTCAGGGTCTCCGGAGGTAACACTATTAACAGCTATTAACAGCTAGCAAATGTCTTACTGCAGTCAAGCAGGAGTAAGTGTATTTCACGGTGAAGTCAGAAAGAGCCAAAGCTGTTAGCTGCTCTGCGCTGGGGCACAGAGGGGAAAAAAATAAACTGTTCAGACTGTAACATTCACTTTTACTCATTAAGGCTTAAACAAAGCTGGGAAGACCAGATGTAGGTAGGAGGGTCCTGTAAATAACAGATACAGTATGAATTCTTTACCTACAGCAAAGCTGCTCTGTGGACTGGGGTAAATAATACTTCAGAATGTAAGCACTTTTATCCTATTTACAGTTATTTTATGATAAGGACTGTCCTTTGCCATGTACTCTTCCCACATGTAGCAAAGACACATTCCATTTTATTTAAAGGCTTTTGGTGACACTGCCAATTTCTTGTTTTGCAATATACATAACTCCATGGGCTCCTTAAAGATATTCCTCAAGAAGAAGCTAGCTGTCCTTATCATCTCTGGTGATGTACAAAGCTGCATCCTTCAAAGCACAAAGAAGGAAATTGATTATTATCCCATTACAGCACTGGAGCAGCTACAGAAGCCACATTTTCAGGGTTGAAAAAAAAAAAAAAGGAGAAAAATTTAAAAGTACTAGTTTAGGGTAATTACTGTTTAGGAGATTAAAACCACTCAAAAAACTTCACGCAGAATAGACAAGGAACAGGAAGAAACATAAGATTAGTCCAGAAGAACTGCAATAGCCTCTGGGGTCCTTTAATCAAAGGAAGTGTTGTAGAGAGATAGGAATATAAGCCAGCATCAAGATCCCTGCATGATCAGATTTACATATTAGATGGATGCCTTTTGTTATTTTAGATGACAGACAGACACAAAGAGATAATAAGACTTGTGATTAAATGTCAGCAAGTTCTGCAAATTAGAATTTCTCAAATCTCTCAGAAACTTTATACCTCACTGGGTAGATAACAAAAATACAGTGATTTTGTTTTGTTTCTTCCCTACAGAATCAAAATCACATCTCCTCACTCAGTCCTGCATACAGGGTCTCAATTCAGACTCAAGAATTTGTTTTTCTTTCATTTTGGTTGTTAGGCTTCTTAAAAATACATGCACTGTCTAAAAAGACTCCAACCTGGCTAAAGACTGGTTAGGTGTGTAATCTTCTGCTCTCAGGTTAAGCAGGGACTTGTACTGGCATACAATGATGAGGATGTTATCACCTTTTTCAGAGTCTGCACCCAATCAACTTTAACTATTTTACTTAGAAAGACAGCAAAATGGAATGAGGCAGGTAAAAATCAAGCAGAATCCACGGAAAACACTGAAGCCCAGGTAACAGATGACACTACATCTACAGGGAAGTTACATTTATCAAAGCATCCAGAGTGATCTGGATCTCCACGGCAGGTAAAAAGCCTGGAAACTCAAAATAATCCCTCTTTAATTATAAACTCTGCATGTGATTTGGAATAGGAATGACAGAAAAAACAATATCAAAAGTTCTAAAAACAAGTTAGTAGGTGCACCTAAATTTCACAGGACAGATTCTCTTACAGAAAAGAAAAGTACCCACCTACAATGAAGGCCTAAAACTCACCACACATTTGGACAGACACTGTTGTGGAGGGAAGGCCAGAATTCCCAGAGGAAAATGAAATTGTCTGTGTGCAACACACAAAAAATGGGCTGACATACTTCAGTGGCTAAAACCCTAAAAGCTACAAAGCTGGGTAAGACAAGGGGAGTATGGCCCTTTCCACCCTTCTCTGCTGAAACAAAAAAAACCCTTCTGGTTTTACTTTGCAAAAAAATTTAGCTAGTTCTGGTTTGGCTTGGCTTTTAACTCATCATCTGTAAATTGCCCTGACTTCTGCTAAACCCTAAGGGAGGGTTTTACCACAGCAAGAGCAGACTAGAGCCAGGCCCTGGCTTACTAGGGTAGTACATAGGGAATTGTGAAGGGATGGGTGTCAGCACATCCCCCATCCAGCCCAAAACCCTGCTTATGTTTTGTGTCACAAGCCATGCTGAGACAGCTCTCTTTACAGAAGGGTTTGTTTATTAGATACAGAAGTTGCAAATCCTATTATGTATTTTGTAAGTATATAACAAAAACAATAAGTATCTTAGTAGCAAAGAAAAATGGTGCTAAAATTGCTGCCAAGAAGATTCTGAAATGTCAAAAAAGACTGTAAAGTTTTGTTTCATAAAAAAAAAAGAGGAAGCAGCACCACTACCAGAAAAGTACCAGCAAGAGGCTTTCAAAAGGAGGCAGCTGCCAAGACTAAATCTTCCATGGCAAGAAAAACCCTCTACAGCCCTAGAACTGTTTAGAGAAGGACGTGGTAATGTCACACTTCCGACATTGCACATTCATGGGACTTTAAAAAAAAAAACACCAAACTTCCCCATATTTTGTTAACATAATTAAAGTTTTCTGGTGAATAACTTCTGCTCTTCCAGAATGCCACATTCAATGGATTGCAAACCTTTAAACACTAAAAAGTAAAAAGATCTGTGCCCACCTACAACTCCTTGATACAGATGACAGCCACCAGTCCTTTTCCCTTAGTCAGTTGTGTGTCTTTTCCTGACTGTAACTTGCTGAATTATTTGAAGCCACATCACAGACCTCAGTGGCAGCTGAGGAGATTCCCACACCCCCAAATGTGAGGCAAAAGGAAAAGGTGTAGAAGTAAACTCTGCACATGATGTGGAATAGGAAGGGTAAAACAAAGAATGACAAACCCTCTAAAAATTGAATCAGTAGACTCAACAAAATTTTGTAGGGCAGATTCTCTTAGAGAAAACAAAAGTAACTTTCTACAATAAAGGGCCTAAAACCTTACATTTGGACACATAATATTGCAGAGGGCAAGCCAGAATTCCTGGAGGAAAAATACAAGGAAACTTTTTGCCATTTCTCCTTTTAGCTGCAATAAGCTGTTGTACCTATTTCTGATACTAGAGGTTTGGGTTAACAGATTTTCAACTTCTGAGACACTTCAATGCATGTGGATTATAGATACATGACACAAGTTTTCATAGAGGATAAGAAGAACATTAGATACTCACATATATAATTGTTTTATGTATACAATTTTCAAAATATAATGGGAAATTATGTGCCACAGTATATTGCATTCCACCAATTCTCAAGAGTTTTTCTCAAACTAATGTTCTGAGAGGGAACAAGACTGTTATATGTAAGTCTAAGACCTTCCAAGCAGAGCAAAGGGTATCAGGTCTGGTCTGCATGCATGTATGGAATCTCCAAACATGCTGCCCTCTCATAAGGGCAACAAGATGCTTACACAGTAACTCAGGAAAAAAAGAAACATGCAAATAATGGTGTCTTTTTTTCCTCACAGAAATATGAGGAGAATTGTTAAATTCAAATCTGGGAGCCATGCTGAGATATCATTAGGAAATTAACTGTAGCTACCATTTCTGCAAGTGATGCCTTATTAACTTGCAGATTTTACCTGAAAGATCTTTTTATAGAAGTAACTGATTGAGTAAGCAGGCAAAGACAGCACAGAAGCATGCCCTTGGCTTGCTCCTTTGCTCCTTTCCTGCATTCCTTCCAGTATCACTGCAACCTTTTCCTCAGGCAGGCAGATCACAATTGCACTGAGTTTCAAGAAGCACAGATTCATGAGACAGGAAATATTTTTGTTTTCCAGCCCCTGTCTATTAGTTCAGACCAGTGGGTGAGCTCTCAGGGCACTGAGATCTTGCAGCACAGGGGCAGGATCTGCTGCCTCTTCCAGCCCTGCCCATCTCCTGGGATGCAGACATCCACCTGCCCAGCTCCCCGGAGCCCACGGGTGCAGCGCTGGGCTGCGGTGAGTGGGTGTGCCGGACAGGGCTCGGGGAAAGTGTGGGGAGAGCGGTACAGTCACAGGGAAAAAACAAAGTGAAGCTTCAGCTTTCTTGCTGAAACGAAGAATTGTTTTATGCCTACTTTATCTAAGTTGTTCTGCTTTCAGTTGTGCACTTAAACAGTTACAAGCAGACCAAGCAAACCGGGCAAGCCAAGAAGTTATTTTAAAGTTATTTCCTAACACAGAGGTAAAGCAACACCATATATAGCTGTATTACTTCTACTATTGCAAAAGAAAGTGCAATATGCACTGTTTGTGAGGTGTGAGCACAGCAAACCCAAATTCCAACTCTTATGCAATTTAGTTATTTTGGAGTGGAGTGAAAAAAAAAGATCTTGATTAGCTGTGTGATTTTAAGAGCACTGTTTATACAGTTCTGGAAGTAAGAATATTAGGTACAATAGCCTGTCTGTTGCTGTAGCCAGACTTTACCACTGTTTTATCTTCTACCATAAACCAGACATATTTCAAGATAACTAGACAGTGCTTAGCTTATGATCAATGTCAGAAATGCTGTTTTCAGCAGTATTCAGTGTTTCCATGTAACAGCACAGTTATATATGGTGCAGAACTTTAAACCAATTTTTCTTCAGGCACATAAACTATCAGGTACTGTTTTTATCTAGGGAAAATTCAGCCCACTGAAAGATGGAGAAACAAAACAAACAAAAAGATTAGCAGGCTGAGCTATAATCCAGATCTGAAAGAATGTGTGTACTCCTGGGCTTGGTCTGATCGTTGCTGCTTGTTTTTCCTCATCTCGTCATTTCCCCTTGCACAGGAGAGTCCGGACCAACGCAGATGAGGACGGCACTTGCTGAAACGCTCACAATACCCCCACCTGTTGGGGAAACCTATGAATGATACTCCAGCACATGTTTCTACCATGTGGTTAATAAATTGCAAAAGTTAACAGTTGCAAGTTAACAAATTATAAAAACTTATCATTCTCACCTTTTAATTTTACTAGGGGATCACTCAACAGCATTTGCACCATGCTTGGCACCCAGAACTTCATTCTGTTCTTCTCCCCTCCCCAGGCTGCCCCCCTTTCCTTTTTCTAGACCTTCCTATTAAAACACCCATTCTGCAACTGTTCCTGGAGTACTGAGGTCTGTCCACTCTTTCATTTGCAAATGGTAGAAGCAAAACATGACAAATTTGGTGCTGAATGAACCCACAGAGCACTGCTGGTGTGGCCTTCAGAGTGAGCAAAGCCTCGGGCTCCAGCACAGAGCAAGCTGTACAGAAGTGTGAATGGAGATTCCCTTCTGACAATGAACTGGCAGAATGAGCAGCAGTACAGGGTGACAAGGGAATTCACAACACTCCTACCGAGCCAGGGGTAGGAACCAGCAGCACGCAGGGCACAGGTCCTGGATTCCATACGGACGCAGTTGAACTTCCCTGACACACAGGCCTCGCCCCAGCTCTCCTCCCCGAAGAGAGATGCAGGGAGGGCAGGAAGATACATGCACAAAAGGCTTTGTAAAGTCGAACCTGCTTAATATTGAATGTAACTTTGCTACAATTGAAATCCCCATCTCTGCAATACCCATGACCACATTTATAAACACTCAGAGCTGACAGCACACAAAGACACTGTGATAGTAACCACCTTGCAAACTATCAAGACAGCATGCATCTTCCAAACTGCTGTCCTTGACACAAACATGTTGATGTTTTAAGTTTTCAAACAGTGACAACAGTTATTTTTAAGCTATTGTGGACTCTACTCAAAAGCTTGTATGGTTAAGAAGTGAGGAAACTCCTTCAGTTATCCTCAAAATGAAGCTTTCTTCATAATTTTTAGCTGCATCTCCCATTAACTGTTGGATTATCTGTCACAGCACAGTCTCAGCACAAGCCTGGGAGGTGGCTCAGGCTGATCCCTATCTTTCAACCTCACAATGATCATTATTTGTTACAGAACAGCAGGCTGCCAGGGTACAAGACTGCTCTCAGCTCAGAAACAATTTCACTGGTGTATCTTTTTCCTTTCAAAACCATTCTGAAAATTCACACACAAAGCAGCACCATGACTTCTGAGATGCAAACTCTGATGTAATTCTTATTTCTTGTCTGTACATATCATGTTGCCAAAACCCACTAATAATAAGAGGTCTTATTGCAGTCACATAGATACCATGCACTGAGAGTAGCTAACTTATCCTGAAGTTAGCAGTTAGTGAAGACAAGTTTCCAGTGCATAAGCATGCATAAAAAATTCCTCAAGAGCGAGCATTTCAAACAATATTCAGTGACTTGGTTCTTATTGTCATGTCTTAGCCCCAGCTGGCAAGTGATGTCCACAGAGCTGCTTGCTCACTCCCACCCAGGGGCAGGGAGAGAACTGGAAGGCCAAAAGTGAGAAAACTCATGGGATGAGATACAGACAGTTTAATAGGCAAAGCAAAAGGTGTACACACAAGGAAAGCAGAGCAAGGGCTTCATTCACCTTTTCCCACGGGCAGGGAGGTGTTCAGCCATCTCACAGACAGCTGGGCTCCACCACAGGTAACAGTGACGTGGGAAGACAAATGTCATCGCTCTGAATGTCCCTCTTTCTCTTCTTCCCCCAGCTTCATGTGCTGAGCATGACTCCATATGGTCTGGAACATCCCTCTGTGGTCAGTTTGGGTCAGTTGTCCTGGCTGTGTCCCCTCCCAGCTTCTAGTGCAGCCCTCAGCCACTTGCTGGTGGGGTGGGGTGAGGTGAGGAACAGGAAAGGCCTTGGCCTGTGCCAGCTCTGCTGAGCAGTAAGGAAAACAGTATGAAATATTTGTGTTGTTGTGTAATAATTGTGTTGTATGAAGTTGCAGCCTTTGAAAAAATAAAAGCAAGGTCCAAGAAGTCTGAGGGGCAGAGCACCAAGAACATAAATTTGGAAAAATGCCTGCCCTGGCAGCTGAAATCACACCATAATGTCAGAGTTTCCCCAGACAAGCAGGGGGAGTCAGTGTGCTGCACAGAACCTGACAGCACACGAGAAGAGGTGCTACAGGACATATTAACTGGTCTCAGCAGGACACAAGAGGTATTGCCAGATGCTTATGCATCAAAACACAGTGCTAGAACAATTTTAATTGAAAAAGGATATTTTAATTAAAACCAGAAAATCTAGTATCACATAGCAAAAACTCAAAAAGAGCTGGAAAACAGGGTGCCTGAAATAGTGTTAAATACAGTCTATTTTAAACAGTCACCCTGGAGTGTATGGCAAAGAATGGTGATTTTTCTCTTTTTTTCTCTTTTCTTTTTTTTTAAGACATGGCAGTGATGCTGACAGAACAGGAAACTGAATATTATCTTTAAAAAATAGAAGTTTCTGTTCACAGAAAAGTGGTGTACATGTGGGAAAACACATGTGTCTCAGTTAGTGAGGGCTGTGTTCCAGTCCCAAGCAGACAATCCAAGTATTTTGCTAATGTGTAACAATCAAATCGTGCCCTTTTTCTCCAAGATGCCAAAGACATTTATCACACAAACAGTCAAAACATGACTTGCATATCAAATGGAGATCTTATCTAGATAAAGTTTCGAACTAAAAAAAAAACCAACTAAAAAATTCCTATGTGAATAATCTTCTTTTAGTGCAAATTTAATTAAGAGATTAAAAGGGAAATTTAAATGGATATGAAACCTAAGCAGGGTTTGCCCTTAAAAATTGAGTTTAGCTATAGTTTACATTCAAAGCCAGATGTACCTAATTATATGGTATTCCTTCAAATAACCATATTGATTTCTGCTTGTTCCAAATTGGCTTTAAATCAGTTTATTATTTGCATAAATCTTAGACTGAAGCCAAAGAGAATATGGAGGAACACTTGCAAGAGCTGGCC